>CAWVQA010000868.1:0-16000 GCA_963932145.1 Acanthosepion lycidas
AAAAAGAAAGGAAGAGCGAAGATAATGAATAGGAGAAAGAAAATAAGAAGGAAGATAATGAATAGGAGAAAGAAAGGAAGAGGGAAGATAATGAATAGGAAAAAAGAAAGGAAGAGGGAAGATAATGAATAGGAGAAAGAAAATAAGAAGGAAGATAATGAATAGGAGAAAGAAAGGAAGAGCGAAGATAATGAATAGGAGAAAAAAAAATTAAGAAGGAAGATAATGAATAGGAGAAAGAAAGGTAGAGGGAAGATAATGAATAGGAAAAAAGAAAGGAAGAGGGAAGATAATGAATAGGAGAAAGAAAGGTAGAGGGAACATAATGAATAGGGGAAAGAAAGGAAGAAGAAAGATAATGAATAGGAGAAAGAAAGGAAGAGGGAAGATAATGAATAGGAGAAAGAAAGGAAGAGGGAAGATAATGAATAGGAGAAAGAAAGGAAGAGGGAAGATAATGAATAGGAAAAAAGAAAGGAAGAGGGAAGATAATGAATAGGAGAAAAAAAAATTAAGAAGGAAGATAATGAATAGGAGAAAGAAAGGAAGAGGTAAGATAATGAATAGGAGAAAGAAAGGTAGAGGGAAGATAATGAATAGGAGAAAGAAAGGTAGAGGGAAGATAATGAATAGGAGAAAGAAAGGTAGAGGGAACATAATGAATAGGAGAAAGAAAGGAAGAAGAAAGATAATGAATAGGAGAAAGAAAGGAAGAGGGAAGATAATGAATAGGAGAAAGAAAGGAAGAAGAAAGATAATGAATAGGAGAAAGAAAGGAAGAAGAAAGATAATGAATAGGAGAAAGAAAGGAAGAAGAAAGATAATGAATAGGAGAAAGAAAGGAAGAGCGAAGATAATGAATAGGAAAAAAGAAAGGAAGAGGGAAGATAATGAATAGGAGAAAGAAAATAAGAAGGAAGATAATGAATAGGAGAAAGGAAGGGGGAAGATAATGAATAGGAGAAAGAAAGGAAGAAGAAAGATAATGAATAGGAAAAAAGAAAGGAAGAGGGAAGATAATGAATAGGAGAAAGAAAATAAGAAGGAAGATAATGAATAGGAGAAAGAAAGGAAGAGGGAAGATAATGAATAGGAAAAAAGAAAGGAAGAGGGAAGATAAGGAATAGGAGAAAGAAAATAAGGAAGATAATGAATAGGAGAAAGAAAGGAAGAGGGAAGATAATGAATAGGAAAAAAGAAAGGAAGAGGGAAGATAATGAATAGGAGAAAGAAAATAAGAAGGAAGATAATGAATAGGAGAAAGAAAATAAGGAAGATAATGAATAGGAGAAAGAAAGGAAGAGGGAAGATAATGAATAGGAAAAAAGAAAGGAAGAGGGAAGATAATGAATAGGAGAAAGAAAGGAAGAAGAAAGATAATGAATAGGAAAAAAGAAAGGAAGAGGGAAGATAATGAATAGGAGAAAGAAAATAAGAAGGAAGATAATGAATAGGAGAAAGGAAGGGGGAAGATAATGAATAGGAGAAAGAAAGGAAGAAGAAAGATAATGAATAGGAAAAAAGAAAGGAAGAGGGAAGATAATGAATAGGAGAAAGAAAATAAGAAGGAAGATAATGAATAGGAGAAAGAAAGGAAGAGGGAAGATAATGAATAGGAAAAAAGAAAGGAAGAGGGAAGATAATGAATAGGAGAAAGAAAATAAGGAAGATAATGAATAGGAGAAAGAAAGGAAGAGGGAAGATAATGAATAGGAAAAAAGAAAGGAAGAGGGAAGATAATGAATAGGAGAAAGAAAATAAGGAAGATAATGAATAGGAGAAAGAAAGGAAGAGGGAAGATAATGAATAGGAAAAAAGAAAGGAAGAGGGAAGATAATGAATAGGAAAAAAGAAAGGAAGAGCGAAGATAATGAATAGGAAAAAAGAAAGGAAGAGGGAAGATAATGAATAGGAGAAAGAAAGGAAGAAGAAAGATAATGAATAGGAAAAAAGAAAGGAAGAGGGAAGATAATGAATAGGAGAAAGAAAATAAGAAGGAAGATAATGAATAGGAGAAAGAAAATAAGGAAGATAATGAATAGGAGAAAGAAAGGAAGAGGGAAGATAATGAATAGGAAAAAAGAAAGGAAGAGGGAAGATAATGAATAGGAGAAAGAAAGGAAGAAGAAAGATAATGAATAGGAAAAAAGAAAGGAAGAGGGAAGATAATGAATAGGAGAAAGAAAATAAGAAGGAAGATAATGAATAGGAGAAAGGAAGGGGGAAGATAATGAATAGGAGAAAGAAAGGAAGAAGAAAGATAATGAATAGGAAAAAAGAAAGGAAGAGGGAAGATGATGAATAGGAGAAAGAAAATAAGAAGGAAGATAATGAATAGGAGAAAGAAAGGAAGAGGGAAGATAATGAATAGGAAAAAAGAAAGGAAGAGGGAAGATAATGAATAGGAGAAAGAAAATAAGAAGGAAGATAATGAATAGGAGAAAGAAAGGAAGAGCGAAGATAATGAATAGGAGAAAAAAAAATTAAGAAGGAATATAATGAATAGGAGAAAGAAAGGAAGAGGGAAGATAATGAATAGGAGAAAGAAAGGTAGAGGGAAGATAATGAATAGGAAAAAAGAAAGGAAGAGGGAAGATAATGAATAGGAGAAAGAAAGGTAGAGGGAACATAATGAATAGGGGAAAGAAAGGAAGAAGAAAGATAATGAATAGGAGAAAGAAAGGAAGAGGGAAGATAATGAATAGGAGAAAGAAAGGAAGAGGGAAGATAATGAATAGGAAAAAAGAAAGGAAGAGGGAAGATAATGAATAGGAGAAAAAAAATTAAGAAGGAAGATAATGAATAGGAGAAAGAAAGGAAGAGGTAAGATAATGAATAGGAGAAAGAAAGGTAGAGGGAAGATAATGAATAGGAGAAAGAAAGGTAGAGGGAAGATAATGAATAGGAGAAAGAAAGGTAGAGGGAACATAATGAATAGGAGAAAGAAAGGAAGAAGAAAGATAATGAATAGGAGAAAGAAAGGAAGAAGAAAGATAATGAATAGGAGAAAGAAAGGAAGAAGAAAGATAATGAATAGGAGAAAGAAAGGAAGAGCGAAAATAATGAATAGGAAAAAAGAAAGGAAGAGCGAAGATAATGAATAGGAGAAAGAAAATAAGAAGGAAGATAATGAATAGGAGAAAGAAAGGAAGAGGGAAGATAATGAATAGGAAAAAAGAAAGGAAGAGGGAAGATAATGAATAGGAGAAAGAAAATAAGAAGGAAGATAATGAATAGGAGAAAGAAAGGAAGAGGGAAGATAATGAATAGGAGAAAGAAAGGTAGAGGGAACATAATGAATAGGAAAAAAGAAAGGAAGAGGGAAGATAATGAATAGGAGAAAGAAAGGTAGAGGGAACATAATGAATAGGGGAAAGAAAGGAAGAAGAAAGATAATGAATAGGAGAAAGAAAGGAAGAGGGAAGATAATGAATAGGAGAAAGAAAGGAAGAGGGAAGATAATGAATAGGAGAAAGAAAGGAAGAGGGAAGATAATGAATAGGAAAAAAGAAAGGAAGAGGGAAGATAATGAATAGGAGAAAAAAAAATTAAGAAGGAAGATAATGAATAGGAGAAGAAAGGAAGAAGAAAGATAATGAATAGGAAAAAAGAAAGGAAGAGGGAAGATGATGAATAGGAGAAAGAAAGGTAGAGGGAAGATAATGAATAGGAGAAAGAAAGGTAGAGGGAAGATAATGAATAGGAGAAAGAAAGGTAGAGGGAACATAATGAATAGGAGAAAGAAAGGAAGAAGAAAGATAATGAATAGGAGAAAGAAAGGAAGAAGAAAGATAATGAATAGGAGAAAGAAAGGAAGAAGAAAGATAATGAATAGGAGAAAGAAAGGAAGAAGAAAGATAATGAATAGGAGAAAGAAAGGTAGAGGGAAGATAATGAATAGGAAAAAAGAAAGGAAGAGCGAAGATAATGAATAGGAAAAAAGAAAGGAAGAGGGAAGATAAGGAATAGGAGAAAGAAAATAAGAAGGAAGATAATGAATAGGAGAAAGAAAGGAAGAGCGAAGATAATGAATAGGAGAAAAAAAAATTAAGAAGGAAGATAATGAATAGGAGAAAGAAAGGAAGAGGGAAGATAATGAATAGGAGAAAGAAAGGTAGAGGGAAGATAATGAATAGGAAAAAAGAAAGGAAGAGGGAAGATAATGAATAGGAGAAAGAAAGGTAGAGGGAACATAATGAATAGGGGAAAGAAAGGAAGAAGAAAGATAATGAATAGGAGAAAGAAAGGAAGAGGGAAGATAATGAATAGGAGAAAGAAAGGAAGAAGAAAGATAATGAATAGGAGAAAGAAAGGAAGAAGAAAGATAATGAATAGGAGAAAGAAAGGAAGAAGAAAGATAATGAATAGGAGAAAGAAAGGAAGAGCGAAGATAATGAATAGGAAAAAAGAAAGGAAGAGGGAAGATAATGAATAGGAGAAAGAAAATAAGAAGGAAGATAATGAATAGGAGAAAGAAAATAAGGAAGATAATGAATAGGAGAAAGAAAGGAAGAGGGAATATAATGAATAGGAAAAAAGAAAGGAAGAGGGAAGATAATGAATAGGAGAAAGAAAGGAAGAAGAAAGATAATGAATAGGAAAAAAGAAAGGAAGAGGGAAGATAATGAATAGGAGAAAGAAAATAAGAAGGAAGATATTGAATAGGAGAAAGGAAGGGGGAAGATAATGAATAGGAGAAAGAAAGGAAGAGCGAAGATAATGAATAGGAAAAAAGAAAGGAAGAGGGAAGATAATGAATAGGAGAAAGAAAGGAAGAAGAAAGATAATGAATAGGAAAAAAGAAAGGAAGAGGGAAGATAATGAATAGGAGAAAGAAAATAAGAAGGAAGATATTGAATAGGAGAAAGGAAGGGGGAAGATAATGAATAGGAGAAAGAAAGGAAGAGCGAAGATAATGAATAGGAAAAAAGAAAGGAAGAGGGAAGATAATGAATAGGAAAAAAGAAAGGAAGAGGGAAGATAATGAATAGGAGAAAGAAAGGAAGAAGAAAGATAATGAATAGGAAAAAAGAAAGGAAGAGGGAAGATAATGAATAGGAGAAAGAAAATAAGAAGGAAGATAATGAATAGGAGAAAGAAAATAAGAAGGAAGATAATGAATAGGAGAAAGAAAATAAGGAAGATAATGAATAGGAGAAAGAAAGGAAGAGGGAAGATAATGAATAGGAAAAAAGAAAGGAAGAGGGAAGATAATGAATAGGAGAAAGAAAGGAAGAAGAAAGATAATGAATAGGAAAAAAGAAAGGAAGAGGGAAGATAATGAATAGGAGAAAGAAAATAAGAAGGAAGATAATGAATAGGAGAAAGAAAGGAAGAGCGAAGATAATGAATAGGAAAAAAGAAAGGAAGAGGGAAGATAAGGAATAGGAGAAAGAAATAAGAAGGAAGATAATGAATAGGAGAAAGAAAGGAAGAGCGAAGATAATGAATAGAAAAAAAGAAAGGAAGAGGGAAGATAAGGAATAGGAGAAAGAAAATAAGAAGGAAGATAATGAATAGGAGAAAGAAAGGAAGAGCGAAGATAATGAATAGGAAAAAAGAAAGGAAGAGGGAAGATAATGAATAGGAGAAAGAAAGGAAGAAGAAAGATAATGAATAGGAAAAAAGAAAGGAAGAGGGAAGATAATGAATAGGAGAAAGAAAATAAGGAAGATAATGAATAGGAGAAAGAAAATAAGAAGGAAGATAATGAATAGGAGAAAGAAAATAAGAAGGAAGATAATGAATAGGAGAAAGAAAATAAGAAGGAAGATAATGAATAGGAGAAAGAAAATAAGAAGGAAGATAATGAATAGGAGAAAGAAAATAAGAAGGAAGATAATGAATAGGAGAAAGAAAATAAGAAGGAAGATAATGAATAGGAGAAAGAAAGGAAGAGCGAAGATAATGAATAGGAAAAAAGAAAGGAAGAGGGAAGATAATGAATAGGAGAAAGAAAGGAAGAGGGAAGATAATGAATAGGAGAAAGAAAGGAAGAGGGAAGATAATGAATAGGAGAAAGAAAATAAGAAGGAAGATAATGAATAGGAGAAAGAAAATAAGGAAGATAATGAATAGGAGAAAGAAAGGAAGAGGGAAGATAATGAATAGGAAAAAAGAAAGGAAGAGGGAAGATAATGAATAGGAGAAAGAAAATAAGGAAGATAATGAATAGGAGAAAGAAAATAAGGAAGATAATGAATAGGAGAAAGAAAATAAGGAAGATAATGAATAGGAGAAAGAAAGGAAGAGGGAAGATAATGAATAGGAAAAAAGAAAGGAAGAGGGAAGATAATGAATAGGAAAAAAGAAAGGAAGAGGGAAGATAATGAATAGGAGAAAGAAAGGAAGAAGAAAGATAATGAATAGGAAAAAAGAAAGGAAGAGGGAAGATAATGAATAGGAGAAAGAAAATAAGAAGGAAGATAATGAATAGGAGTAAGGAAGGGGGAAGATAATGAATAGGAGAAAGAAAGGAAGAGCGAAGATAATGAATAGGAAAAAAGAAAGGAAGAGGGAAAATAATGAATAGGAAAAAGAAAATAAGAAGGAAGATAATGAATAGGAGAAAGAAAATAAGAAGGAAGATAATGAATAGGAGAAAGAAAATAAGGAAGATAATGAATAGGAGAAAGGAAGGGGGAAGATAATGAATAGGAGAAAGAAAGGAAGAGCGAAGATAATGAATAGGAAAAAAGAAAGGAAGAGGGAAGATAATGAATAGGAGAAAGAAAATAAGAAGGAAGATAATGAATAGGAGAAAGAAAGGAAGAGCGAAGATAATGAATAGGAAAAAAGAAAGGAAGAGGGAAGATAATGAATAGGAGAAAGAAAATAAGAAGGAAGATAATGAATAGGAAAAAAGAAAGGAAGAGGGAAGATAATGAATAAGAGAAAGAAAATAAGAAGGAAGATAATGAATAGGAGAAAGAAAATAAGAAGGAAGATAATGAATAGGAGAAAGAAAATAAGAAGGAAGATAATGAATAGGAGAAAGGAAGGGGGAAGATAAGGAATAGGAGAAAGAAAATAAGAAGGAAGATAATGAATAGGGGAAAGAAAATAAGGAAGATAATGAATAGGAGAAAGAAAGGAAGAGGGAAGATAATGAATAGGAAAAAAGAAAGGAAGAGGGAAGATAATGAATAGGAGAAAGAAAGGAAGAAGAAAGATAATGAATAGGAAAAAAGAAAGGAAGAGGGAAGATAATGAATAGGAGAAAGAAAGGAAGAAGAAAGATAATGAATAGGAGAAAGAAAGGAAGAGGGAAGATAATGAATAGGAAAAAAGAAAGGAAGAGGGAAGATAATGAATAGGAGAAAGGAAATAAGAAGGAAGATAATGAATAGGAGAAAGAAAGGAAGAGCGAAGATAATGAATAGAAAAAAAGAAAGGAATAGGGAAGATAAGGAATAGGAGAAAGAAAATAAGGAAGATAATGAATAGGAGAAAGAAAGGAAGAGCGAAGATAATGAATAGGAAAAAAGAAAGGAAGAGGGAAGATAATGAATAGGAGAAAGAAAGGAAGAAGAAAGATAATGAATAGGAAAAAAGAAAGGAAGAGGGAAGATAATGAATAGGAGAAAGAAAATAAGAAGGAAGATAATGAATAGGAGAAAGAAAATAAGAAGGAAGATAATGAATAGGAGAAAGAAAATAAGAAGGAAGATAATGAATAGGAGAAAGAAAGGAAGAAGAAAGATAATGAATAGGAAAAAAGAAAGGAAGAGGGAAGATAATGAATAGGAGAAAGAAAATAAGGAAGATAATGAATAGGAGAAAGGAAGGGGGAAGATAATGAATAGGAAAAAAGAAAGGAAGAGGGAAGATAATGAATAGGAGAAAGAAAGGAAGAAGAAAGATAATGAATAGGAAAAAAGAAAGGAAGAGGGAAGATAATGAATAGGAGAAAGAAAATAAGGAAGATAAGGAATAGGAGAAAGAAAGGAAGAAGAAAGATAATGAATAGGAAAAAAGAAAGGAAGAGGGAAGATAATGAATAGGAGAAAGAAAGGAAGAAGAAAGATAATGAATAGGAAAAAGAAAGGAAGAGGGAAGATAATGAATAGGAGAAAGAAAATAAGGAAGATAAGGAATAGGAGAAAGAAAGGAAGAAGAAAGATAATGAATAGGAAAAAAGAAAGGAAGAGGGAAGATAAGGAATAGGAGAAAGAAAATAAGAAGGAAGATAATGAATAGGAGAAAGAAAGGAAGAAGAAAGATAATGAATAGGAAAAAAGAAAGGAAGAGGGAAGATAATGAATAGGAGAAAGAAAATAAGGAAGATAAGGAATAGGAGAAAGAAAGGAAGAAGAAAGATAATGAATAGGAAAAAAGAAAGGAAGAGGGAAGATAATGAATAGGAGAAAGAAAATAAGAAGGAAGATAATGAATAGGAGAAAGAAAGGAAGAAGAAAGATAATGAATAGGAAAAAAGAAAGGAAGAGGGAAGATAATGAATAGGAGAAAGAAAATAAGGAAGATAAGGAATAGGAGAAAGAAAGGAAGAAGAAAGATAATGAATAGGAAAAAAGAAAGGAAGAGGGAAGATAATGAATAGGAGAAAGAAAATAAGGAAGATAAGGAATAGGAGAAAGAAAGGAAGAAGAAAGATAATGAATAGGAAAAAAGAAAGGAAGAGGGAAGATAATGAATAGGAGAAAGAAAGGAAGAAGAAAGATAATGAATAGGAAAAAAGAAAGGAAGAGGGAAGATAATGAATAGGAGAAAGAAAATAAGGAAGATAAGGAATAGGAGAAAGAAAGGAAGAAGAAAGATAATGAATAGGAAAAAAGAAAGGAAGAAGAAAGATAATGAATAGGAGAAAGAAAGGAAGAGCGAAGATAATGAATAGGAGAAAAAAAAATTAAGAAGGAAGATAATGAATAGGAGAAAGAAAGGAAGAGGGAAGATAATGAATAGGAGAAAGAAAGGTAGAGGGAAGATAATGAATAGGAAAAAAGAAAGGAAGAGGGAAGATAATGAATAGGAGAAAGAAAATAAGGAAGATAATGAATAGGAGAAAGAAAGGAAGAAGAAAGATAATGAATAGGAAAAAAGAAAGGAAGAGGGAAGATAATGAATAGGAGAAAGAAAATAAGGAAGATAATGAATAGGAGAAAGAAAGGAAGAAGAAAGATAATGAATAGGAGAAAGAAAGGAAGAGCGAAGATAATGAATAGGAGAAAAAAAAATTAAGAAGGAAGATAATGAATAGGAGAAAGAAAGGAAGAGGGAAGATAATGAATAGGAAAAAAGAAAGGAAGAGGGAAGATAATGAATAGGAGAAAGAAAATAAGGAAGATAATGAATAGGAGAAAGAAAGGAAGAAGAAAGATAATGAATAGGAAAAAAGAAAGGAAGAGGGAAGATAAGGAATAGGAGAAAGAAAATAAGAAGAAAGATAATGAATAGGAAAAAAGAAAGGAAGAGGGAAGATAATGAATAGGAGAAAGAAAATAAGGAAGATAAGGAATAGGAGAAAGAAAGGAAGAAGAAAGATAATGAATAGGAAACAAGAAAGGAAGAGGGAAGATAATGAATAGGAGAAAGAAAGGAAGAAGAAAGATAATGAATAGGAAAAAAGAAAGGAAGAGGGAAGATAATGAATAGGAGAAAGAAAATAAGGAAGATAAGGAATAGGAGAAAGAAAGGAAGAAGAAAGATAATGAATAGGAAAAAAGAAAGGAAGAGGGAAGATAATGAATAGGAGAAAGAAAATAAGGAAGATAAGGAATAGGAGAAAGAAAGGAAGAAGAAAGATAATGAATAGGAAAAAAGAAAGGAAGAGGGAAGATAATGAATAGGAGAAAGAAAATAAGGAAGATAAGGAATAGGAGAAAGAAAGGAAGAAGAAAGATAATGAATAGGAAAAAAGAAAGGAAGAGGGAAGATAATGAATAGGAGAAAGAAAGGAAGAAGAAAGATAATGAATAGGAAAAAAGAAAGGAAGAGGGAAGATAATGAATAGGAGAAAGAAAATAAGGAAGATAAGGAATAGGAGAAAGAAAGGAAGAAGAAAGATAATGAATAGGAAAAAAGAAAGGAAGAAGAAAGATAATGAATAGGAGAAAGAAAGGAAGAGCGAAGATAATGAATAGGAGAAAAAAAAATTAAGAAGGAAGATAATGAATAGGAGAAAGAAAGGAAGAGGGAAGATAATGAATAGGAGAAAGAAAGGTAGAGGGAAGATAATGAATAGGAAAAAAGAAAGGAAGAGGGAAGATAATGAATAGGAGAAAGAAAATAAGGAAGATAATGAATAGGAGAAAGAAAGGAAGAAGAAAGATAATGAATAGGAAAAAAGAAAGGAAGAGGGAAGATAATGAATAGGAGAAAGAAAATAAGGAAGATAATGAATAGGAGAAAGAAAGGAAGAAGAAAGATAATGAATAGGAGAAAGAAAGGAAGAGCGAAGATAATGAATAGGAGAAAAAAAAATTAAGAAGGAAGATAATGAATAGGAGAAAGAAAGGAAGAGGGAAGATAATGAATAGGAAAAAAGAAAGGAAGAGGGAAGATAATGAATAGGAGAAAGAAAATAAGGAAGATAATGAATAGGAGAAAGAAAGGAAGAAGAAAGATAATGAATAGGAAAAAAGAAAGGAAGAGGGAAGATAAGGAATAGGAGAAAGAAAATAAGAAGAAAGATAATGAATAGGAAAAAAGAAAGGAAGAGGGAAGATAATGAATAGGAGAAAGAAAATAAGGAAGATAAGGAATAGGAGAAAGAAAGGAAGAAGAAAGATAATGAATAGGAAACAAGAAAGGAAGAGGGAAGATAATGAATAGGAGAAAGAAAGGAAGAAGAAAGATAATGAATAGGAAAAAAGAAAGGAAGAGGGAAGATAATGAATAGGAGAAAGAAAATAAGGAAGATAAGGAATAGGAGAAAGAAAGGAAGAAGAAAGATAATGAATAGGAAAAAAGAAAGGAAGAGGGAAGATAATGAATAGGAGAAAGAAAATAAGGAAGATAAGGAATAGGAGAAAGAAAGGAAGAAGAAAGATAATGAATAGGAAAAAAGAAAGGAAGAGGGAAGATAATGAATAGGAGAAAGAAAATAAGAAGAAAGATAATGAATAGGAAAAAAGAAAGGAAGAGGGAAGATAATGAATAGGAGAAAGAAAATAAAGAAGATAAGGAATAGGAGAAAGAAAGGAAGAAGAAAGATAATGAATAGGAAAAAAGAAAGGAAGAGGGAAGATAATGAATAGGAGAAAGAAAATAAGGAAGATAAGGAATAGGAGAAAGAAAGGAAGAAGAAAGATAATGAATAGGAAAAAAGAAAGGAAGAGGGAAGATAATGAATAGGAGAAAGAAAATAAGAAGAAAGATAATGAATAGGAAAAAAGAAAGGAAGAGGGAAGATAATGAATAGGAGAAAGAAAATAAGGAAGATAAGGAATAGGAGAAAGAAAGGAAGAAGAAAGATAATGAATAGGAAAAAAGAAAGGAAGAGGGAAGATAAGGAATAGGAGAAAGAAAATAAGAAGAAAGATAATGAATAGGAAAAAAGAAAGGAAGAGGGAAGATAATGAATAGGAGAAAGAAAATAAGGAAGATAAGGAATAGGAGAAAGAAAATAAGGAAGATAAGGAATAGGAGAAAGAAAGGAAGAAGAAAGATAATGAATAGGAAAAAAGAAAGGAAGAGGGAAGATAATGAATAGGAGAAAGAAAGGAAGAAGAAAGATAATGAATAGGAAAAAAGAAAGGAAGAGGGAAGATAATGAATAGGAGAAAGAAAATAAGGAAGATAAGGAATAGGAGAAAGAAAGGAAGAAGAAAGATAATGAATAGGAAAAAAGAAAGGAAGAGGGAAGATAATGAATAGGAGAAAGAAAGGAAGAAGAAAGATAATGAATAGGAAAAAAGAAAGGAAGAGGGAAGATAATGAATAGGAGAAAGAAAATAAGGAAGATAAGGAATAGGAGAAAGAAAGGAAGAAGAAAGATAATGAATAGGAAAAAAGAAAGGAAGAGGGAAGATAATGAATAGGAGAAAGAAAATAAGGAAGATAAGGAATAGGAGAAAGAAAGGAAGAAGAAAGATAATGAATAGGAAAAAAGAAAGGAAGAGGGAAGATAATGAATAGGAGAAAGAAAGGAAGAAGAAAGATAATGAACAGGAAAAAAGAAAGGAAGAGGGAAGATAATGAATAGGAGAAAGAAAATAAGGAAGATAATGAATAGGAGAAAGAAAGGAAGAAGAAAGATAATGAATAGGAAAAAAGAAAGGAAGAGGGAAGATAAGGAATAGGAGAAAGAAAATAAGAAGAAAGATAATGAATAGGAAAAAAGAAAGGAAGAGGGAAGATAATGAATAGGAGAAAGAAAATAAGGAAGATAAGGAATAGGAGAAAGAAAGGAAGAAGAAAGATAATGAATAGGAAAAAAGAAAGGAAGAGGGAAGATAATGAATAGGAGAAAGAAAGGAAGAAGAAAGATAATGAATAGGAAAAAAGAAAGGAAGAGGGAAGATAATGAATAGGAGAAAGAAAATAAGGAAGATAAGGAATAGGAGAAAGAAAGGAAGAAGAAAGATAATGAATAGGAAAAAAGAAAGGAAGAGGGAAGATAATGAATAGGAGAAAGAAAGGAAGAAGAAAGATAATGAATAGGAAAAAAGAAAGGAAGAGGGAAGATAATGAATAGGAGAAAGAAAATAAGGAAGATAAGGAATAGGAGAAAGAAAGGAAGAAGAAAGATAATGAATAGGAAAAAAGAAAGGAAGAGGGAAGATAATGAATAGGAGAAAGAAAATAAGGAAGATAAGGAATAGGAGAAAGAAAGGAAGAAGAAAGATAATGAATAGGAAAAAAGAAAGGAAGAGGAAAGATAATGAATAGGAGAAAGAAAGGAAGAAGAAAGATAATGAATAGGAAAAAAGAAAGGAAGAGGGAAGATAATGAATAGGAGAAAGAAAATAAGGAAGATAATGAATAGGAGAAAGAAAGGAAGAAGAAAGATAATGAATAGGAAAAAAGAAAGGAAGAGGGAAGATAAGGAATAGGAGAAAGAAAATAAGAAGAAAGATAATGAATAGGAAAAAAGAAAGGAAGAGGGAAGATAATGAATAGGAGAAAGAAAATAAGGAAGATAAGGAATAGGAGAAAGAAAGGAAGAAGAAAGATAATGAATAGGAAAAAAGAAAGGAAGAGGGAAGATAATGAATAGGAGAAAGAAAGGAAGAAGAAAGATAATGAATAGGAAAAAAGAAAGGAAGAGGGAAGATAATGAATAGGAGAAAGAAAATAAGGAAGATAAGGAATAGGAGAAAGAAAGGAAGAAGAAAGATAATGAATAGGAAAAAAGAAAGGAAGAGGGAAGATAATGAATAGGAGAAAGAAAGGAAGAAGAAAGATAATGAATAGGAAAAAAGAAAGGAAGAGGGAAGATAATGAATAGGAGAAAGAAAATAAGGAAGATAATGAATAGGAGAAAGAAAGGAAGAAGAAAGATAATGAATAGGAAAAAAGAAAGGAAGAGGGAAGATAAGGAATAGGAGAAAGAAAATAAGAAGAAAGATAATGAATAGGAAAAAAGAAAGGAAGAGGGAAGATAATGAATAGGAGAAAGAAAATAAGGAAGATAAGGAATAGGAGAAAGAAAGGAAGAAGAAAGATAATGAATAGGAAAAAAGAAAGGAAGAGGGAAGATAATGAATAGGAGAAAGAAAGGAAGAAGAAAGATAATGAATAGGAAAAAAGAAAGGAAGAGGGAAGATAATGAATAGGAGAAAGAAAATAAGGAAGATAAGGAATAGGAGAAAGAAAGGAAGAAGAAAGATAATGAATAGGAAAAAAGAAAGGAAGAGGGAAGATAATGAATAGGAGAAAGAAAGGAAGAAGAAAGATAATGAATAGGAAAAAAGAAAGGAAGAAGAAAGATAATGAATAGGAGAAAGAAAGGGAGAGCGAAGATAATGAATAGGAGAAAAAAAAATTAAGAAGGAAGATAATGAATAGGAGAAAGAAAGGAAGAGGGAAGATAATGAATAGGAGAAAGAAAGGTAGAGGGAAGATAATGAATAGGAAAAAAGAAAGGAAGAGGGAAGATAATGAATAGGAGAAAGAAAATAAGGAAGATAATGAATAGGAGAAAGAAAGGAAGAACAAAGATAATGAATAGGAAAAAAGAAAGGAAGAGGGAAGATAATGAATAGGAGAAATAAAATAAGGAAGATAAGGAATAGGAGAAAGAAAGGAAGAAGAAAGATAATGAATAGGAAAAAAGAAAGGAAGAGGGAAGATAATGAATAGGAGAAAGAAAGGAAGAAGAAAGATAATGAATAGGAAAAAAGAAAGGAAGAGGGAAGATAATGAATAGGAGAAAGAAAATAAGGAAGATAAGGAATAGGAGAAAGAAAGGAAGAAGAAAGATAATGAATAGGAAAAAAGAAAGGAAGAGGGAAGATAATGAATAGGAGAAAGAAAGGTAGAGGGAACATAATGAATAGGGGAAAGAAAGGAAGAAGAAAGATAATGAATAGGTGAAAGAAAGGAAGAGGGAAGATAATGAATAGGAGAAAGAAAGGAAGAGGGAAGATAATGAAGAGGAAAAAAGAAAGGAAGAGGGAAGATAATGAATAGGAGAAAAAAAAATTAAGAAGGAAGATAATGAATAGGAGAAAGAAAGGAAGAGGTAAGATAATGAATAGGAGAAAGAAAGGTAGAGGGAAGATAATGAATAGGAGAAAGAAAGGTAGAGGGAAGATAATGAATAGGAGAAAGAAAGGTAGAGGGAACATAATGAATAGGAGAAAGAAAGGAAGAAGAAAGATAATGAATAGGAGAAAGAAAGGAAGAAGAAAGATAATGAATAGGAGAAAGAAAGGAAGAGCGAAGATAATGAATAGGAAAAAAGAAAGGAAGAGGGAAGATAATGAATAGGAGAAAGAAAATAAGGAAGATAATGAATAGGAGAAAGAAAGGAAGAGGGAATATAATGAATAGGAAAAAAGAAAGGAAGAGGGAAGATAATGAATAGGAGAAAGAAAATAAGAAGGAAGATAATGAATAGGAGAAAGGAAGGGGGAAGATAATGAATAGGAGAAAGAAAGGAAGAAGAAAGATAATGAATAGGAAAAAAGAAAGGAAGAGGGAAGATAATGAATAGGAGAAAGAAAATAAGAAGGAAGATATTGAATAGGAGAAAGGAAGGGGGAAGATAATGAATAGGAGAAAGAAAGGAAGAGCGAAGATAATGAATAGGAAAAAAGAAAGGAAGAGGGAAGATAATGAATAGGAAAAAAGAAAGGAAGAGGGAAGATAATGAATAGGAGAAAGAAAGGAAGAGGGAAGATAATGAATAGGAAAAAAGAAAGGAAGAGGGAAGATAATGAATAGGAGAAAGAAAATAAGAAGGAAGATAATGAATAGGAAAAAAGAAAATAAGGAAGATAATGAATAGGAGAAAGAAAGGAAGAGGGAAGATAATGAATAGGAAAAAAGAAAGGAAGAGGGAAGATAATGAATAGGAGAAAGAAAGGAAGAAGAAAGATAATGAATAGGAAAAAAGAAAGGAAGAGGGAAGATAATGAATAGGAGAAAGAAAATAAGAAGGAAGATAATGAATAGGAGAAAGAAAGGAAGAGCGAAGATAATGAATAGGAAAAAAGAAAGGAAGAGGGAAGATAAGGAATAGGAGAAAGAAATAAGAAGGAAGATAATGAATAGGAGAAAGAAAGGAAGAGCGAAGATAATGAATAGAAAAAAAGAAAGGAAGAGGGAAGATAAGGAATAGGAGAAAGAAAATAAGAAGGAAGATAATGAATAGGAGAAAGAAAGGAAGAGCGAAGATAATGAATAGGAAAAAAGAAAGGAAGAGGGAAGATAATGAATAGGAGAAAGAAAGGAAGAAGAAAGATAATGAATAGGAAAAAAAAAAGGAAGAGGGAAGATAATGAATAGGAGAAAGAAAATAAGGAAGATAATGAATAGGAGAAAGAAAATAAGAAGGAAGATAATGAATAGGAGAAAGAAAATAAGAAGGAAGATA
>CAWVQA010000869.1:0-98921 GCA_963932145.1 Acanthosepion lycidas
CTTCAACGGCAATTTAAGGCATTTCCCTTGCAGCTAGGCTACCGGAAGTGGGGGTTTATCCAGATTCTCCAACTCATTGTGCATCTAATAGGCGAATAAAATCACTACCAAAAATGACAAATCTTAATCGACTTTTTTTTACGATACCCAAATAACGTGAACTGGGAACCCAAAGTTGAAGCTTCAAACGGCAATTTAAGGCATTTCCCTTGCAGCTAGGCTACCGGAAGTGGGGTTTATCAGATTCTCCAACTCATTGTGCATCTAATAGGCGAATAAAATCACTACCAAAAATGACAAATCTTAATCGACTTTTTTTTACGATACCCAAATGTCGTGAACTGGGAACCCAAAGTTGAAGCTTCAAACGGCAATTTAAGGCATTTCTCTTGCAGCTAGGCTACCGGAAGTGGGGTTTATCAGATTCTCCAACTCATTGTGCATCTAATAGGCGAATAAAATCACTACCAAAAATGACAAATCTTAATCGACTTTTTTTACGATACCCAAATAACGTGAACTGGGAACCCAAAGTTGAAGCTTCAAACGGCAATTTAAGGCATTTCTCTTGCAGCTAGGCTACCGGAAGTGGGGTTTATCAGATTCTCCAACTCATTGTGCATCTAATAGGCGAATAAAATCACTACCAAAAATGACAAATCTTAATCGACTTTTTTTTACGATACCCAAATGTCGTGAACTGGGAACCCAAAGTTGAAGCTTCAAACGGCAATTTAAGGAACCCAAAGTATGAAGCTTCAAACGGCAATTTAAGGCATTTCTCTTGCAGCTAGGCTACCGGAAGTGGGGTTTATCAGATTCTCCAACTCATTGTGCATCTAATAGGCGAATAAAATCACTACCAAAAATGACAAATCTTAATCGACTTTTTTTTACGATACCCAAATGACGTGAACTGGGAACCCAAAGTTGAAGCTTCAAACGGCAATTTAAGGCATTTCCCTTGCAGCTAGGCTACCGGAAGTGGGGTTTATCAGATTCTCCAACTCATTGTGCATCTAATAGGCGAATAAAATCACTACCAAAAATGACAAATCTTAATCGACTTTTTTTACGATACCCAAATAACGTGAACTGGGAACCCAAAGTTGAAGCTTCAAACGGCAATTTAAGGCATTTCTCTTGCAGCTAGGCTACCGGAAGTGGGGTTTATCAGATTCTCCAACTCATTGTGCATCTAATAGGCGAATAAAATCACTACCAAAAATGACAAATCTTAATCGACTTTTTTTTACGATACCCAAATGTCGTGAACTGGGAACCCAAAGTTGAAGCTTCAAACGGCAATTTAAGGGAACCCAAATTGAAGCTTCAAACGGCAATTTAAGGCATTTCTCTTGCAGCTAGGCTACCGGAAGTGGGGTTTATCAGATTCTCCAACTCATTGTGCATCTAATAGGCGAATAAAATCACTACCAAAAATGACAAATCTTAATCGACTTTTTTTTACGATACCCAAATGTCGTGAACTGGGAACCCAAAGTTGAAGCTTCAAACGGCAATTTAAGGCATTTCTCTTGCAGCTAGGCTACCGGAAGTGGGGTTTATCAGATTCTCCAACTCATTGTGCATCTAATAGGCGAATAAAATCACTACCAAAAATGACAAATCTTAATCGACTTTTTTTTACGATACCCAAATGTCGTGAACTGGGAACCCAAAGTTGAAGCTTCAAACGGCAATTTAAGGGAACCCAAAGTTGAAGCTTCAAACGGCAATTTAAGGCATTTCTCTTGCAGCTAGGCTACCGGAAGTGGGGTTTATCAGATTCTCCAACTCATTGTGCATCTAATAGGCGAATAAAATCACTACCAAAAATGACAAATCTTAATCGACTTTTTTTTACGATACCCAAATGTCGTGAACTGGGAACCCAAAGTTGAAGCTTCAAACGGCAATTTAAGGCGTTTCCCTTGCAGCTAGGCTACCGGAAGTGGGGTTTATCAGATTCTCCAACTCATTGTGCATCTAATAGGCGAATAAAATCACTACCAAAAATGACAAATCTTAATCGACTTTTTTTTACGATACCCAAATGTCGTGAACTGGGAACCCAAAGTTGAAGCTTCAAACGGCAATTTAAGGCATTTCCCTTGCAGCTAGGCTACCGGAAGTTGGGTTTATCAGATTCTCCAACTCATTGTGCATCTAATAGGCGAATAAAATCACTACCAAAAATGACAAATCTTAATCGACTTTTTTTTACGATACCCAAATGTCGTGAACTGGGAACCCAAAGTTGAAGCTTCAAACGGCAATTTAAGGCATTTCTCTTGCAGCTAGGCTACCGGAAGTGGGGTTTATCAGATTCTCCAACTCATTGTGCATCTAATAGGCGAATAAAATCACTACCAAAAATGACAAATCTTAATCGACTTTTTTTTACGATACCCAAATAACGTGAACTGGGAACCCAAAGTTGAAGCTTCAAACGGCAATTTAAGGGAACCCAAAGTTGAAGCTTCAAACGGCAATTTAAGGCATTTCTCTTGCAGCTAGGCTACCGGAAGTGGGGTTTATCAGATTCTCCAACTCATTGTGCATCTAATAGGCGAATAAAATCACTACCAAAAATGACAAATCTTAATCGACTTTTTTTTACGATACCCAAATGTCGTGAACTGGGAACCCAAAGTTGAAGCTTCAAACGGCAATTTAAGGGAACCCAAAGTTGAAGCTTCAAACGGCAATTTAAGGCATTTCTCTTGCAGCTAGGCTACCGGAAGTGGGGTTTATCAGATTCTCCAACTCATTGTGCATCTAATAGGCGAATAAAATCACTACCAAAAATGACAAATCTTAATCGACTTTTTTTTACGATACCCAAATGTCGTGAACTGGGAACCCAAAGTTGAAGCTTCAAACGGCAATTTAAGGCGTTTCCCTTGCAGCTAGGCTACCGGAAGTGGGGTTTATCAGATTCTCCAACTCATTGTGCATCTAATAGGCGAATAAAATCACTACCAAAAATGACAAATCTTAATCGACTTTTTTTTACGATACCCAAATAACGTGAACTGGGAACCCAAAGTTGAAGCTTCAAACGGCAATTTAAGGCATTTCTCTTGCAGCTAGGCTACCGGAAGTGGGGTTTATCAGATTCTCCAACTCATTGTGCATCTAATAGGCGAATAAAATCACTACCAAAAATGACAAATCTTAATCGACTTTTTTTTACGATACCCAAATGTCGTGAACTGGGAACCCAAAGTTGAAGCTTCAAACGGCAATTTAAGGGAACCCAAAGTTGAAGCTTCAAACGGCAATTTAAGGCATTTCTCTTGCAGCTAGGCTACCGGAAGTGGGGTTTATCAGATTCTCCAACTCATTGTGCATCTAATAGGCGAATAAAATCACTACCAAAAATGACAAATCTTAATCGACTTTTTTTTACGATACCCAAATGTCGTGAACTGGGAACCCAAAGTTGAAGCTTCAAACGGCAATTTAAGGCGTTTCCCTTGCAGCTAGGCTACCGGAAGTGGGGTTTATCAGATTCTCCAACTCATTGTGCATCTAATAGGCGAATAAAATCACTACCAAAAATGACAAATCTTAATCGACTTTTTTTTACGATACCCAAATGTCGTGAACTGGGAACCCAAAGTTGAAGCTTCAAACGGCAATTTAAGGCGTTTCCCTTGCAGCTAGGCTACCGGAAGTGGGGTTTATCAGATTCTCCAACTCATTGTGCATCTAATAGGCGAATAAAATCACTACCAAATATGACAAATCTTAATCGACTTTTTTTTACGATACCCAAATGTCGTGAACTGGGAACCCAAAGTTGAAGCTTCAAACGGCAATTTAAGGCATTTCCCTTGCAGCTAGGCTACCGGAAGTGGGGTTTATCAGATTCTCCAACTCATTGTGCATCTAATAGGCGAATAAAATCACTACCAAAAATGACAAATCTTAATCGACTTTTTTTTACGATACACAAATGTCGTGAACTGGGAACCCAAAGTTGAAGCTTCAAACGGCAATTTAAGGGAACCCAAAGTTGAAGCTTCAAACGGCAATTTAAGGCATTTCTCTTGCAGCTAGGCTACCGGAAGTGGGGTTTATCAGATTCTCCAACTCATTGTGCATCTAATAGGCGAATAAAATCACTACCAAAAATGACAAATCTTAATCGACTTTTTTTTACGATACCCAAATAACGTGAACTGGGAACCCAAAGTTGAAGCTTCAAACGGCAATTTAAGGGAACCCAAAGTTGAAGCTTCAAACGGCAATTTAAGGCATTTCCCTTGCAGCTAGGCTACCGGAAGTGGGGTTTATCAGATTCTCCAACTCATTGTGCATCTAATAGGCGAATAAAATCACTACCAAAAATGACAAATCTTAATCGACTTTTTTTTACGATACCCAAATGTCGTGAACTGGGAACCCAAAGTTGAAGCTTCAAACGGCAATTTAAGGGAACCCAAAGTTGAAGCTTCAAACGGCAATTTAAGGCATTTCTCTTGCAGCTAGGCTACCGGAAGTGGGGTTTATCAGATTCTCCAACTCATTGTGCATCTAATAGGCGAATAAAATCACTACCAAAAATGACAAATCTTAATCGACTTTTTTTTACGATACCCAAATGTCGTGAACTGGGAACCCAAAGTTGAAGCTTCAAACGGCAATTTAAGGCGTTTCCCTTGCAGCTAGGCTACCGGAAGTGGGGTTTATCAGATTCTCCAACTCATTGTGCATCTAATAGGGGAATAAAATCACTACCAAAAATGACAAATCTTAATCGACTTTTTTTTACGATACCCAAATAACGTGAACTGGGAACCCAAAGTTGAAGCTTCAAACGGCAATTTAAGGCATTTCTCTTGCAGCTAGGCTACCGGAAGTGGGGTTTATCAGATTCTCCAACTCATTGTGCATCTAATAGGCGAATAAAATCACTACCAAAAATGACAAATCTTAATCGACTTTTTTTTACGATACCCAAATGTCGTGAACTGGGAACCCAAAGTTGAAGCTTCAAACGGCAATTTAAGGGAACCCAAAGTTGAAGCTTCAAACGGCAATTTAAGGCATTTCTCTTGCAGCTAGGCTACCGGAAGTGGGGTTTATCAGATTCTCCAACTCATTGTGCATCTAATAGGCGAATAAAATCACTACCAAAAATGACAAATCTTAATCGACTTTTTTTTACGATACCCAAATGTCGTGAACTGGGAACCCAAAGTTGAAGCTTCAAACGGCAATTTAAGGCGTTTCCCTTGCAGCTAGGCTACCGGAAGTGGGGTTTATCAGATTCTCCAACTCATTGTGCATCTAATAGGCGAATAAAATCACTACCAAAAATGACAAATCTTAATCGACTTTTTTTTACGATACCCAAATGTCGTGAACTGGGAACCCAAAGTTGAAGCTTCAAACGGCAATTTAAGGCGTTTCCCTTGCAGCTAGGCTACCGGAAGTGGGGTTTATCAGATTCTCCAACTCATTGTGCATCTAATAGGCGAATAAAATCACTACCAAAAATGACAAATCTTAATCGACTTTTTTTTACGATACCCAAATGTCGTGAACTGGGAACCCAAAGTTGAAGCTTCAAACGGCAATTTAAGGCATTTCCCTTGCAGCTAGGCTACCGGAAGTGGGGTTTATCAGATTCTCCAACTCATTGTGCATCTAATAGGCGAATAAAATCACTACCAAAAATGACAAATCTTAATCGACTTTTTTTTACGATACCCAAATGTCGTGAACTGGGAACCCAAAGTTGAAGCTTCAAACGGCAATTTAAGGGAACCCAAAGTTGAAGCTTCAAACGGCAATTTAAGGCATTTCTCTTGCAGCTAGGCTACCGGAAGTGGGGTTTATCAGATTCTCCAACTCATTGTGCATCTAATAGGCGAATAAAATCACTACCAAAAATGACAAATCTTAATCGACTTTTTTTTACGATACCCAAATAACGTGAACTGGGAACCCAAAGTTGAAGCTTCAAACGGCAATTTAAGGGAACCCAAAGTTGAAGCTTCAAACGGCAATTTAAGGCATTTCTCTTGCAGCTAGGCTACCGGAAGTGGGGTTTATCAGATTCTCCAACTCATTGTGCATCTAATAGGCGAATAAAATCACTACCAAAAATGACAAATCTTAATCGACTTTTTTTTACGATACCCAAATGTCGTGAACTGGGAACCCAAAGTTGAAGCTTCAAACGGCAATTTAAGGGAACCCAAAGTTGAAGCTTCAAACGGCAATTTAAGGCATTTCTCTTGCAGCTAGGCTACCGGAAGTGGGGTTTATCAGATTCTCCAACTCATTGTGCATCTAATAGGCGAATAAAATCACTACCAAAAATGACAAATCTTAATCGACTTTTTTTTACGATACCCAAATGTCGTGAACTGGGAACCCAAAGTTGAAGCTTCAAACGGCAATTTAAGGCGTTTCCCTTGCAGCTAGGCTACCGGAAGTGGGGTTTATCAGATTCTCCAACTCATTGTGCATCTAATAGGCGAATAAAATCACTACCAAAAATGACAAATCTTAATCGACTTTTTTTTACGATACCCAAATAACGTGAACTGGGAACCCAAAGTTGAAGCTTCAAACGGCAATTTAAGGCATTTCTCTTGCAGCTAGGCTACCGGAAGTGGGGTTTATCAGATTCTCCAACTCATTGTGCATCTAATAGGCGAATAAAATCACTACCAAAAATGACAAATCTTAATCGACTTTTTTTTACGATACCCAAATGTCGTGAACTGGGAACCCAAAGTTGAAGCTTCAAACGGCAATTTAAGGGAACCCAAAGTTGAAGCTTCAAACGGCAATTTAAGGCATTTCTCTTGCAGCTAGGCTACCGGAAGTGGGGTTTATCAGATTCTCCAACTCATTGTGCATCTAATAGGCGAATAAAATCACTACCAAAAATGACAAATCTTAATCGACTTTTTTTTACGATACCCAAATGTCGTGAACTGGGAACCCAAAGTTGAAGCTTCAAACGGCAATTTAAGGGAACCCAAAGTTGAAGCTTCAAACGGCAATTTAAGGCATTTCTCTTGCAGCTAGGCTACCGGAAGTGGGGTTTATCAGATTCTCCAACTCATTGTGCATCTAATAGGCGAATAAAATCACTACCAAAAATGACAAATCTTAATCGACTTTTTTTTACAATACCCAAATGTCGTGAACTGGGAACCCAAAGTTGAAGCTTCAAACGGCAATTTAAGGCGTTTCCCTTGCAGCTAGGCTACCGGAAGTGGGGTTTATCAGATTCTCCAACTCATTGTGCATCTAATAGGCGAATAAAATCACTACCAAAAATGACAAATCTTAATCGACTTTTTTTTACGATACCCAAATGTCGTGAACTGGGAACCCAAAGTTGAAGCTTCAAACGGCAATTTAAGGCATTTCCCTTGCAGCTAGGCTACCGGAAGTGGGGTTTATCAGATTCTCCAACTCATTGTGCATCTAATAGGCGAATAAAAT
Organism: Acanthosepion lycidas; assembly: GCA_963932145.1. Taxonomy (NCBI): domain Eukaryota; kingdom Metazoa; phylum Mollusca; class Cephalopoda; order Sepiida; family Sepiidae; genus Acanthosepion; species Acanthosepion lycidas. Next base: position 7,480 of record CAWVQA010000869.1, read on the forward strand.
CACTACCAAAAATGACAAATCTTAATCGACTTTTTTTTACGATACCCAAATAACGTGAACTGGGAACCCAAAGTTGAAGCTTCAAACGGCAATTTAAGGCATTTCCCTTGCAGCTAGGCTACCGGAAGTGGGGTTTATCAGATTCTCCAACTCATTGTGCATCTAATAGGCGAATAAAATCACTACCAAAAATGACAAATCTTAATCGACTTTTTTTTACGATACCCAAATGTCGTGAACTGGGAACCCAAAGTTGAAGCTTCAAACGGCAATTTAAGGCATTTCTCTTGCAGCTAGGCTACCGGAAGTGGGGTTTATCAGATTCTCCAACTCATTGTGCATCTAATAGGCGAATAAAATCACTACCAAAAATGACAAATCTTAATCGACTTTTTTTTACGATACCCAAATAACGTGAACTGGGAACCCAAAGTTGAAGCTTCAAACGGCAATTTAAGGGAACCCAAAGTTGAAGCTTCAAACGGCAATTTAAGGCATTTCTCTTGCAGCTAGGCTACCGGAAGTGGGGTTTATCAGATTCTCCAACTCATTGTGCATCTAATAGGCGAATAAAATCACTACCAAAAATGACAAATCTTAATCGACTTTTTTTTACGATACCCAAATGTCGTGAACTGGGAACCCAAAGTTGAAGCTTCAAACGGCAATTTAAGGGAACCCAAAGTTGAAGCTTCAAACGGCAATTTAAGGCATTTCTCTTGCAGCTAGGCTACCGGAAGTGGGGTTTATCAGATTCTCCAACTCATTGTGCATCTAATAGGCGAATAAAATCACTACCAAAAATGACAAATCTTAATCGACTTTTTTTTACGATACCCAAATGTCGTGAACTGGGAACCCAAAGTTGAAGCTTCAAACGGCAATTTAAGGCGTTTCCCTTGCAGCTAGGCTACCGGAAGTGGGGTTTATCAGATTCTCCAACTCATTGTGCATCTAATAGGCGAATAAAATCACTACCAAAAATGACAAATCTTAATCGACTTTTTTTTACGATACCCAAATAACGTGAACTGGGAACCCAAAGTTGAAGCTTCAAACGGCAATTTAAGGCATTTCTCTTGCAGCTAGGCTACCGGAAGTGGGGTTTATCAGATTCTCCAACTCATTGTGCATCTAATAGGCGAATAAAATCACTACCAAAAATGACAAATCTTAATCGACTTTTTTTTACGATACCCAAATGTCGTGAACTGGGAACCCAAAGTTGAAGCTTCAAACGGCAATTTAAGGGAACCCAAAGTTGAAGCTTCAAACGGCAATTTAAGGCATTTCTCTTGCAGCTAGGCTACCGGAAGTGGGGTTTATCAGATTCTCCAACTCATTGTGCATCTAATAGGCGAATAAAATCACTACCAAAAATGACAAATCTTAATCGACTTTTTTTTACGATACCCAAATAACGTGAACTGGGAACCCAAAGTTGAAGCTTCAAACGGCAATTTAAGGCATTTCTCTTGCAGCTAGGCTACCGGAAGTGGGGTTTATCAGATTCTCCAACTCATTGTGCATCTAATAGGCGAATAAAATCACTACCAAAAATGACAAATCTTAATCGACTTTTTTTTACGATACCCAAATGTCGTGAACTGGGAACCCAAAGTTGAAGCTTCAAACGGCAATTTAAGGGAACCCAAAGTTGAAGCTTCAAACGGCAATTTAAGGCATTTCTCTTGCAGCTAGGCTACCGGAAGTGGGGTTTATCAGATTCTCCAACTCATTGTGCATCTAATAGGCGAATAAAATCACTACCAAAAATGACAAATCTTAATCGACTTTTTTTTACGATACCCAAATGTCGTGAACTGGGAACCCAAAGTTGAAGCTTCAAACGGCAATTTAAGGCGTTTCCCTTGCAGCTAGGCTACCGGAAGTGGGGTTTATCAGATTCTCCAACTCATTGTGCATCTAATAGGCGAATAAAATCACTACCAAAAATGACAAATCTTAATCGACTTTTTTTTACGATACCCAAATGTCGTGAACTGGGAACCCAAAGTTGAAGCTTCAAACGGCAATTTAAGGCATTTCCCTTGCAGCTAGGCTACCGGAAGTGGGGTTTATCAGATTCTCCAACTCATTGTGCATCTAATAGGCGAATAAAATCACTACCAAAAATGACAAATCTTAATCGACTTTTTTTTACGATACCCAAATGTCGTGAACTGGGAACCCAAAGTTGAAGCTTCAAACGGCAATTTAAGGCATTTCCCTTGCAGCTAGGCTACCGGAAGTGGGGTTTATCAGATTCTCCAACTCATTGTGCATCTAATAGGCGAATAAAATCACTACCAAAAATGACAAATCTTAATCGACTTTTTTTTACGATACCCAAATGTCGTGAACTGGGAACCCAAAGTTGAAGCTTCAAACGGCAATTTAAGGCATTTCCCTTGCAGCTAGGCTACCGGAAGTTGGGTTTATCAGATTCTCCAACTCATTGTGCATCTAATAGGCGAATAAAATCACTACCAAAAATGACAAATCTTAATCGACTTTTTTTTACGATACCCAAATGTCGTGAACTGGGAACCCAAAGTTGAAGCTTCAAACGGCAATTTAAGGCATTTCCCTTGCAGCTAGGCTACCGGAAGTGGGGTTTATCAGATTCTCCAACTCATTGTGCATCTAATAGGCGAATAAAATCACTACCAAAAATGACAAATCTTAATCGACTTTTTTTTACGATACCCAAATGTCGTGAACTGGGAACCCAAAGTTGAAGCTTCAAACGGCAATTTAAGGCATTTCCCTTGCAGCTAGGCTACCGGAAGTGGGGTTTATCAGATTCTCCAACTCATTGTGCATCTAATAGGCGAATAAAATCACTACCAAAAATGACAAATCTTAATCGACTTTTTTTTACGATACCCAAATATCGTGAACTGGGAACCCAAAGTTGAAGCTTCAAACGGCAATTTAAGGGAACCCAAAGTTGAAGCTTCAAACGGCAATTTAAGGCATTTCTCTTGCAGCTAGGCTACCGGAAGTGGGGTTTATCAGATTCTCCAACTCATTGTGCATCTAATAGGCGAATAAAATCACTACCAAAAATGACAAATCTTAATCGACTTTTTTTTACGATACCCAAATGTCGTGAACTGGGAACCCAAAGTTGAAGCTTCAAACGGCAATTTAAGGCGTTTCCCTTGCAGCTAGGCTACCGGAAGTGGGGTTTATCAGATTCTCCAACTCATTGTGCATCTAATAGGCGAATAAAATCACTACCAAAAATGACAAATCTTAATCGACTTTTTTTTACGATACCCAAATGTCGTGAACTGGGAACCCAAAGTTGAAGCTTCAAACGGCAATTTAAGGCATTTCCCTTGCAGCTAGGCTACCGGAAGTTGGGTTTATCAGATTCTCCAACTCATTGTGCATCTAATAGGCGAATAAAATCACTACCAAAAATGACAAATCTTAATCGACTTTTTTTTACGATACCCAAATGTCGTGAACTGGGAACCCAAAGTTGAAGCTTCAAACGGCAATTTAAGGCATTTCCCTTGCAGCTAGGCTACCGGAAGTGGGGTTTATCAGATTCTCCAACTCATTGTGCATCTAATAGGCGAATAAAATCACTACCAAAAATGACAAATCTTAATCGACTTTTTTTTACGATACCCAAATAACGTGAACTGGGAACCCAAAGTTGAAGCTTCAAACGGCAATTTAAGGCATTTCCCTTGCAGCTAGGCTACCGGAAGTGGGGTTTATCAGATTCTCCAACTCATTGTGCATCTAATAGGCGAATAAAATCACTACCAAAAATGACAAATCTTAATCGACTTTTTTTTACGATACCCAAATGTCGTGAACTGGGAACCCAAAGTTGAAGCTTCAAACGGCAATTTAAGGCATTTCTCTTGCAGCTAGGCTACCGGAAGTGGGGTTTATCAGATTCTCCAACTCATTGTGCATCTAATAGGCGAATAAAATCACTACCAAAAATGACAAATCTTAATCGACTTTTTTTTACGATACCCAAATAACGTGAACTGGGAACCCAAAGTTGAAGCTTCAAACGGCAATTTAAGGGAACCCAAAGTTGAAGTTTCAAACGGCAATTTAAGGCATTTCTCTTGCAGCTAGGCTACCGGAAGTGGGGTTTATCAGATTCTCCAACTCATTGTGCATCTAATAGGCGAATAAAATCACTACCAAAAATGACAAATCTTAATCGACTTTTTTTTACGATACCCAAATGTCGTGAACTGGGAACCCAAAGTTGAAGCTTCAAACGGCAATTTAAGGCGTTTCCCTTGCAGCTAGGCTACCGGAAGTGGGGTTTATCAGATTCTCCAACTCATTGTGCATCTAATAGGCGAATAAAATCACTACCAAAAATGACAAATCTTAATCGACTTTTTTTTACGATACCCAAATAACGTGAACTGGGAACCCAAAGTTGAAGCTTCAAACGGCAATTTAAGGCATTTCCCTTGCAGCTAGGTTACCGGAAGTGGGGTTTATCAGATTCTCCAACTCATTGTGCATCTAATAGGCGAATAAAATCACTACCAAAAATGACAAATCTTAATCGACTTTTTTTTACGATACCCAAATGTCGTGAACTGGGAACCCAAAGTTGAAGCTTCAAACGGCAATTTAAGGGAACCCAAAGTTGAAGCTTCAAACGGCAATTTAAGGCATTTCTCTTGCAGCTAGGCTACCGGAAGTGGGGTTTATCAGATTCTCCAACTCATTGTGCATCTAATAGGCGAATAAAATCACTACCAAAAATGACAAATCTTAATCGACTTTTTTTTACGATACCCAAATGTCGTGAACTGGGAACCCAAAGTTGAAGCTTCAAACGGCAATTTAAGGCGTTTCCCTTGCAGCTAGGCTACCGGAAGTGGGGTTTATCAGATTCTCCAACTCATTGTGCATCTAATAGGCGAATAAAATCACTACCAAAAATGACAAATCTTAATCGACTTTTTTTTACGATACCCAAATGTCGTGAACTGGGAACCCAAAGTTGAAGCTTCAAACGGCAATTTAAGGCATTTCCCTTGCAGCTAGGCTACCGGAAGTGGGGTTTATCAGATTCTCCAACTCATTGTGCATCTAATAGGCGAATAAAATCACTACCAAAAATGACAAATCTTAATCGACTTTTTTTTACGATACCCAAATGTCGTGAACTGGGAACCCAAAGTTGAAGCTTCAAACGGCAATTTAAGGCATTTCCCTTGCAGCTAGGCTACCGGAAGTGGGGTTTATCAGATTCTCCAACTCATTGTGCATCTAATAGGCGAATAAAATCACTACCAAAAATGACAAATCTTAATCGACTTTTTTTTACGATACCCAAATGTCGTGAACTGGGAACCCAAAGTTGAAGCTTCAAACGGCAATTTAAGGCATTTCCCTTGCAGCTAGGCTACCGGAAGTTGGGTTTATCAGATTCTCCAACTCATTGTGCATCTAATAGGCGAATAAAATCACTACCAAAAATGACAAATCTTAATCGACTTTTTTTTACGATACCCAAATGTCGTGAACTGGGAACCCAAAGTTGAAGCTTCAAACGGCAATTTAAGGCATTTCCCTTGCAGCTAGGCTACCGGAAGTGGGGTTTATCAGATTCTCCAACTCATTGTGCATCTAATAGGCGAATAAAATCACTACCAAAAATGACAAATCTTAATCGACTTTTTTTTACGATACCCAAATGTCGTGAACTGGGAACCCAAAGTTGAAGCTTCAAACGGCAATTTAAGGCATTTCCCTTGCAGCTAGGCTACCGGAAGTGGGGTTTATCAGATTCTCCAACTCATTGTGCATCTAATAGGCGAATAAAATCACTACCAAAAATGACAAATCTTAATCGACTTTTTTTTACGATACCCAAATATCGTGAACTGGGAACCCAAAGTTGAAGCTTCAAACGGCAATTTAAGGGAACCCAAAGTTGAAGCTTCAAACGGCAATTTAAGGCATTTCTCTTGCAGCTAGGCTACCGGAAGTGGGGTTTATCAGATTCTCCAACTCATTGTGCATCTAATAGGCGAATAAAATCACTACCAAAAATGACAAATCTTAATCGACTTTTTTTTACGATACCCAAATGTCGTGAACTGGGAACCCAAAGTTGAAGCTTCAAACGGCAATTTAAGGCGTTTCCCTTGCAGCTAGGCTACCGGAAGTGGGGTTTATCAGATTCTCCAACTCATTGTGCATCTAATAGGCGAATAAAATCACTACCAAAAATGACAAATCTTAATCGACTTTTTTTTACGATACCCAAATGTCGTGAACTGGGAACCCAAAGTTGAAGCTTCAAACGGCAATTTAAGGCATTTCCCTTGCAGCTAGGCTACCGGAAGTTGGGTTTATCAGATTCTCCAACTCATTGTGCATCTAATAGGCGAATAAAATCACTACCAAAAATGACAAATCTTAATCGACTTTTTTTTACGATACCCAAATGTCGTGAACTGGGAACCCAAAGTTGAAGCTTCAAACGGCAATTTAAGGCATTTCCCTTGCAGCTAGGCTACCGGAAGTGGGGTTTATCAGATTCTCCAACTCATTGTGCATCTAATAGGCGAATAAAATCACTACCAAAAATGACAAATCTTAATCGACTTTTTTTTACGATACCCAAATAACGTGAACTGGGAACCCAAAGTTGAAGCTTCAAACGGCAATTTAAGGCATTTCCCTTGCAGCTAGGCTACCGGAAGTGGGGTTTATCAGATTCTCCAACTCATTGTGCATCTAATAGGCGAATAAAATCACTACCAAAAATGACAAATCTTAATCGACTTTTTTTTACGATACCCAAATGTCGTGAACTGGGAACCCAAAGTTGAAGCTTCAAACGGCAATTTAAGGCATTTCTCTTGCAGCTAGGCTACCGGAAGTGGGGTTTATCAGATTCTCCAACTCATTGTGCATCTAATAGGCGAATAAAATCACTACCAAAAATGACAAATCTTAATCGACTTTTTTTTACGATACCCAAATAACGTGAACTGGGAACCCAAAGTTGAAGCTTCAAACGGCAATTTAAGGGAACCCAAAGTTGAAGTTTCAAACGGCAATTTAAGGCATTTCTCTTGCAGCTAGGCTACCGGAAGTGGGGTTTATCAGATTCTCCAACTCATTGTGCATCTAATAGGCGAATAAAATCACTACCAAAAATGACAAATCTTAATCGACTTTTTTTTACGATACCCAAATGTCGTGAACTGGGAACCCAAAGTTGAAGCTTCAAACGGCAATTTAAGGCGTTTCCCTTGCAGCTAGGCTACCGGAAGTGGGGTTTATCAGATTCTCCAACTCATTGTGCATCTAATAGGCGAATAAAATCACTACCAAAAATGACAAATCTTAATCGACTTTTTTTTACGATACCCAAATAACGTGAACTGGGAACCCAAAGTTGAAGCTTCAAACGGCAATTTAAGGCATTTCTCTTGCAGCTAGGCTACCGGAAGTGGGGTTTATCAGATTCTCCAACTCATTGTGCATCTAATAGGCGAATAAAATCACTACCAAAAATGACAAATCTTAATCGACTTTTTTTTACGATACCCAAATGTCGTGAACTGGGAACCCAAAGTTGAAGCTTCAAACGGCAATTTAAGGGAACCCAAAGTTGAAGCTTCAAACGGCAATTTAAGGCATTTCTCTTGCAGCTAGGCTACCGGAAGTGGGGTTTATCAGATTCTCCAACTCATTGTGCATCTAATAGGCGAATAAAATCACTACCAAAAATGACAAATCTTAATCGACTTTTTTTTACGATACCCAAATGTCGTGAACTGGGAACCCAAAGTTGAAGCTTCAAACGGCAATTTAAGGCATTTCCCTTGCAGCTAGGCTACCGGAAGTGGGGTTTATCAGATTCTCCAACTCATTGTGCATCTAATAGGCGAATAAAATCACTACCAAAAATGACAAATCTTAATCGACTTTTTTTTACGATACCCAAATAACGTGAACTGGGAACCCAAAGTTGAAGCTTCAAACGGCAATTTAAGGCATTTCCCTTGCAGCTAGGCTACCGGAAGTGGGGTTTATCAGATTCTCCAACTCATTGTGCATCTAATAGGCGAATAAAATCACTACCAAAAATGACAAATCTTAATCGACTTTTTTTTACGATACCCAAATGTCGTGAACTGGGAACCCAAAGTTGAAGCTTCAAACGGCAATTTAAGGCATTTCTCTTGCAGCTAGGCTACCGGAAGTGGGGTTTATCAGATTCTCCAACTCATTGTGCATCTAATAGGCGAATAAAATCACTACCAAAAATGACAAATCTTAATCGACTTTTTTTTACGATACCCAAATAACGTGAACTGGGAACCCAAAGTTGAAGCTTCAAACGGCAATTTAAGGGAACCCAAAGTTGAAGCTTCAAACGGCAATTTAAGGCATTTCTCTTGCAGCTAGGCTACCGGAAGTGGGGTTTATCAGATTCTCCAACTCATTGTGCATCTAATAGGCGAATAAAATCACTACCAAAAATGACAAATCTTAATCGACTTTTTTTTACGATACCCAAATGTCGTGAACTGGGAACCCAAAGTTGAAGCTTCAAACGGCAATTTAAGGGAACCCAAAGTTGAAGCTTCAAACGGCAATTTAAGGCATTTCTCTTGCAGCTAGGCTACCGGAAGTGGGGTTTATCAGATTCTCCAACTCATTGTGCATCTAATAGGCGAATAAAATCACTACCAAAAATGACAAATCTTAATCGACTTTTTTTTACGATACCCAAATGTCGTGAACTGGGAACCCAAAGTTGAAGCTTCAAACGGCAATTTAAGGCGTTTCCCTTGCAGCTAGGCTACCGGAAGTGGGGTTTATCAGATTCTCCAACTCATTGTGCATCTAATAGGCGAATAAAATCACTACCAAAAATGACAAATCTTAATCGACTTTTTTTTACGATACCCAAATAACGTGAACTGGGAACCCAAAGTTGAAGCTTCAAACGGCAATTTAAGGCATTTCTCTTGCAGCTAGGCTACCGGAAGTGGGGTTTATCAGATTCTCCAACTCATTGTGCATCTAATAGGCGAATAAAATCACTACCAAAAATGACAAATCTTAATCGACTTTTTTTTACGATACCCAAATGTCGTGAACTGGGAACCCAAAGTTGAAGCTTCAAACGGCAATTTAAGGGAACCCAAAGTTGAAGCTTCAAACGGCAATTTAAGGCATTTCTCTTGCAGCTAGGCTACCGGAAGTGGGGTTTATCAGATTCTCCAACTCATTGTGCATCTAATAGGCGAATAAAATCACTACCAAAAATGACAAATCTTAATCGACTTTTTTTTACGATACCCAAATGTCGTGAACTGGGAACCCAAAGTTGAAGCTTCAAACGGCAATTTAAGGCATTTCCCTTGCAGCTAGGCTACCGGAAGTGGGGTTTATCAGATTCTCCAACTCATTGTGCATCTAATAGGCGAATAAAATCACTACCAAAAATGACAAATCTTAATCGACTTTTTTTTACGATACCCAAATGTCGTGAACTGGGAACCCAAAGTTGAAGCTTCAAACGGCAATTTAAGGGAACCCAAAGTTGAAGCTTCAAACGGCAATTTAAGGCATTTCTCTTGCAGCTAGGCTACCGGAAGTGGGGTTTATCAGATTCTCCAACTCATTGTGCATCTAATAGGCGAATAAAATCACTACCAAAAATGACAAATCTTAATCGACTTTTTTTTACGATACCCAAATGTCGTGAACTGGGAACCCAAAGTTGAAGCTTCAAACGGCAATTTAAGGCGTTTCCCTTGCAGCTAGGCTACCGGAAGTGGGGTTTATCAGATTCTCCAACTCATTGTGCATCTAATAGGCGAATAAAATCACTACCAAAAATGACAAATCTTAATCGACTTTTTTTTACGATACCCAAATGTCGTGAACTGGGAACCCAAAGTTGAAGCTTCAAACGGCAATTTAAGGCATTTCCCTTGCAGCTAGGCTACCGGAAGTTGGGTTTATCAGATTCTCCAACTCATTGTGCATCTAATAGGCGAATAAAATCACTACCAAAAATGACAAATCTTAATCGACTTTTTTTTACGATACCCAAATGTCGTGAACTGGGAACCCAAAGTTGAAGCTTCAAACGGCAATTTAAGGCATTTCTCTTGCAGCTAGGCTACCGGAAGTGGGGTTTATCAGATTCTCCAACTCATTGTGCATCTAATAGGCGAATAAAATCACTACCAAAAATGACAAATCTTAATCGACTTTTTTTTACGATACCCAAATAACGTGAACTGGGAACCCAAAGTTGAAGCTTCAAACGGCAATTTAAGGGAACCCAAAGTTGAAGCTTCAAACGGCAATTTAAGGCATTTCTCTTGCAGCTAGGCTACCGGAAGTGGGGTTTATCAGATTCTCCAACTCATTGTGCATCTAATAGGCGAATAAAATCACTACCAAAAATGACAAATCTTAATCGACTTTTTTTTACGATACCCAAATGTCGTGAACTGGGAACCCAAAGTTGAAGCTTCAAACGGCAATTTAAGGGAACCCAAAGTTGAAGCTTCAAACGGCAATTTAAGGCATTTCTCTTGCAGCTAGGCTACCGGAAGTGGGGTTTATCAGATTCTCCAACTCATTGTGCATCTAATAGGCGAATAAAATCACTACCAAAAATGACAAATCTTAATCGACTTTTTTTTACGATACCCAAATAACGTGAACTGGGAACCCAAAGTTGAAGCTTCAAACGGCAATTTAAGGCATTTCTCTTGCAGCTAGGCTACCGGAAGTGGGGTTTATCAGATTCTCCAACTCATTGTGCATCTAATAGGCGAATAAAATCACTACCAAAAATGACAAATCTTAATCGACTTTTTTTTACGATACCCAAATGTCGTGAACTGGGAACCCAAAGTTGAAGCTTCAAACGGCAATTTAAGGGAACCCAAAGTTGAAGCTTCAAACGGCAATTTAAGGCATTTCTCTTGCAGCTAGGCTACCGGAAGTGGGGTTTATCAGATTCTCCAACTCATTGTGCATCTAATAGGCGAATAAAATCACTACCAAAAATGACAAATCTTAATCGACTTTTTTTTACGATACCCAAATGTCGTGAACTGGGAACCCAAAGTTGAAGCTTCAAACGGCAATTTAAGGCGTTTCCCTTGCAGCTAGGCTACCGGAAGTGGGGTTTATCAGATTCTCCAACTCATTGTGCATCTAATAGGCGAATAAAATCACTACCAAAAATGACAAATCTTAATCGACTTTTTTTTACGATACCCAAATGTCGTGAACTGGGAACCCAAAGTTGAAGCTTCAAACGGCAATTTAAGGCGTTTCCCTTGCAGCTAGGCTACCGGAAGTGGGGTTTATCAGATTCTCCAACTCATTGTGCATCTAATAGGCGAATAAAATCACTACCAAATATGACAAATCTTAATCGACTTTTTTTTACGATACCCAAATGTCGTGAACTGGGAACCCAAAGTTGAAGCTTCAAACGGCAATTTAAGGCATTTCCCTTGCAGCTAGGCTACCGGAAGTGGGGTTTATCAGATTCTCCAACTCATTGTGCATCTAATAGGCGAATAAAATCACTACCAAAAATGACAAATCTTAATCGACTTTTTTTTACGATACACAAATGTCGTGAACTGGGAACCCAAAGTTGAAGCTTCAAACGGCAATTTAAGGGAACCCAAAGTTGAAGCTTCAAACGGCAATTTAAGGCATTTCTCTTGCAGCTAGGCTACCGGAAGTGGGGTTTATCAGATTCTCCAACTCATTGTGCATCTAATAGGCGAATAAAATCACTACCAAAAATGACAAATCTTAATCGACTTTTTTTTACGATACCCAAATAACGTGAACTGGGAACCCAAAGTTGAAGCTTCAAACGGCAATTTAAGGGAACCCAAAGTTGAAGCTTCAAACGGCAATTTAAGGCATTTCCCTTGCAGCTAGGCTACCGGAAGTGGGGTTTATCAGATTCTCCAACTCATTGTGCATCTAATAGGCGAATAAAATCACTACCAAAAATGACAAATCTTAATCGACTTTTTTTTACGATACCCAAATGTCGTGAACTGGGAACCCAAAGTTGAAGCTTCAAACGGCAATTTAAGGGAACCCAAAGTTGAAGCTTCAAACGGCAATTTAAGGCATTTCTCTTGCAGCTAGGCTACCGGAAGTGGGGTTTATCAGATTCTCCAACTCATTGTGCATCTAATAGGCGAATAAAATCACTACCAAAAATGACAAATCTTAATCGACTTTTTTTTACGATACCCAAATAACGTGAACTGGGAACCCAAAGTTGAAGCTTCAAACGGCAATTTAAGGGAACCCAAAGTTGAAGCTTCAAACGGCAATTTAAGGCATTTCCCTTGCAGCTAGGCTACCGGAAGTGGGGTTTATCAGATTCTCCAACTCATTGTGCATCTAATAGGCGAATAAAATCACTACCAAAAATGACAAATCTTAATCGACTTTTTTTTACGATACCCAAATGTCGTGAACTGGGAACCCAAAGTTGAAGCTTCAAACGGCAATTTAAGGGAACCCAAAGTTGAAGCTTCAAACGGCAATTTAAGGCATTTCTCTTGCAGCTAGGCTACCGGAAGTGGGGTTTATCAGATTCTCCAACTCATTGTGCATCTAATAGGCGAATAAAATCACTACCAAAAATGACAAATCTTAATCGACTTTTTTTTACGATACCCAAATGTCGTGAACTGGGAACCCAAAGTTGAAGCTTCAAACGGCAATTTAAGGCGTTTCCCTTGCAGCTAGGCTACCGGAAGTGGGGTTTATCAGATTCTCCAACTCATTGTGCATCTAATAGGCGAATAAAATCACTACCAAAAATGACAAATCTTAATCGACTTTTTTTTACGATACCCAAATAACGTGAACTGGGAACCCAAAGTTGAAGCTTCAAACGGCAATTTAAGGCATTTCTCTTGCAGCTAGGCTACCGGAAGTGGGGTTTATCAGATTCTCCAACTCATTGTGCATCTAATAGGCGAATAAAATCACTACCAAAAATGACAAATCTTAATCGACTTTTTTTTACGATACCCAAATGTCGTGAACTGGGAACCCAAAGTTGAAGCTTCAAACGGCAATTTAAGGGAACCCAAAGTTGAAGCTTCAAACGGCAATTTAAGGCATTTCTCTTGCAGCTAGGCTACCGGAAGTGGGGTTTATCAGATTCTCCAACTCATTGTGCATCTAATAGGCGAATAAAATCACTACCAAAAATGACAAATCTTAATCGACTTTTTTTTACGATACCCAAATGTCGTGAACTGGGAACCCAAAGTTGAAGCTTCAAACGGCAATTTAAGGCGTTTCCCTTGCAGCTAGGCTACCGGAAGTGGGGTTTATCAGATTCTCCAACTCATTGTGCATCTAATAGGCGAATAAAATCACTACCAAAAATGACAAATCTTAATCGACTTTTTTTTACGATACCCAAATGTCGTGAACTGGGAACCCAAAGTTGAAGCTTCAAACGGCAATTTAAGGCGTTTCCCTTGCAGCTAGGCTACCGGAAGTGGGGTTTATCAGATTCTCCAACTCATTGTGCATCTAATAGGCGAATAAAATCACTACCAAAAATGACAAATCTTAATCGACTTTTTTTTACGATACCCAAATGTCGTGAACTGGGAACCCAAAGTTGAAGCTTCAAACGGCAATTTAAGGCATTTCCCTTGCAGCTAGGCTACCGGAAGTGGGGTTTATCAGATTCTCCAACTCATTGTGCATCTAATAGGCGAATAAAATCACTACCAAAAATGACAAATCTTAATCGACTTTTTTTTACGATACCCAAATGTCGTGAACTGGGAACCCAAAGTTGAAGCTTCAAACGGCAATTTAAGGGAACCCAAAGTTGAAGCTTCAAACGGCAATTTAAGGCATTTCTCTTGCAGCTAGGCTACCGGAAGTGGGGTTTATCAGATTCTCCAACTCATTGTGCATCTAATAGGCGAATAAAATCACTACCAAAAATGACAAATCTTAATCGACTTTTTTTTACGATACCCAAATAACGTGAACTGGGAACCCAAAGTTGAAGCTTCAAACGGCAATTTAAGGGAACCCAAAGTTGAAGCTTCAAACGGCAATTTAAGGCATTTCTCTTGCAGCTAGGCTACCGGAAGTGGGGTTTATCAGATTCTCCAACTCATTGTGCATCTAATAGGCGAATAAAATCACTACCAAAAATGACAAATCTTAATCGACTTTTTTTTACGATACCCAAATGTCGTGAACTGGGAACCCAAAGTTGAAGCTTCAAACGGCAATTTAAGGGAACCCAAAGTTGAAGCTTCAAACGGCAATTTAAGGCATTTCTCTTGCAGCTAGGCTACCGGAAGTGGGGTTTATCAGATTCTCCAACTCATTGTGCATCTAATAGGCGAATAAAATCACTACCAAAAATGACAAATCTTAATCGACTTTTTTTTACGATACCCAAATGTCGTGAACTGGGAACCCAAAGTTGAAGCTTCAAACGGCAATTTAAGGCGTTTCCCTTGCAGCTAGGCTACCGGAAGTGGGGTTTATCAGATTCTCCAACTCATTGTGCATCTAATAGGCGAATAAAATCACTACCAAAAATGACAAATCTTAATCGACTTTTTTTTACGATACCCAAATAACGTGAACTGGGAACCCAAAGTTGAAGCTTCAAACGGCAATTTAAGGCATTTCTCTTGCAGCTAGGCTACCGGAAGTGGGGTTTATCAGATTCTCCAACTCATTGTGCATCTAATAGGCGAATAAAATCACTACCAAAAATGACAAATCTTAATCGACTTTTTTTTACGATACCCAAATGTCGTGAACTGGGAACCCAAAGTTGAAGCTTCAAACGGCAATTTAAGGGAACCCAAAGTTGAAGCTTCAAACGGCAATTTAAGGCATTTCTCTTGCAGCTAGGCTACCGGAAGTGGGGTTTATCAGATTCTCCAACTCATTGTGCATCTAATAGGCGAATAAAATCACTACCAAAAATGACAAATCTTAATCGACTTTTTTTTACGATACCCAAATGTCGTGAACTGGGAACCCAAAGTTGAAGCTTCAAACGGCAATTTAAGGCGTTTCCCTTGCAGCTAGGCTACCGGAAGTGGGGTTTATCAGATTCTCCAACTCATTGTGCATCTAATAGGCGAATAAAATCACTACCAAAAATGACAAATCTTAATCGACTTTTTTTCACGATACCCAAATGTCGTGAACTGGGAACCCAAAGTTGAAGCTTCAAACGGCAATTTAAGGCGTTTCCCTTGCAGCTAGGCTACCGGAAGTGGGGTTTATCAGATTCTCCAACTCATTGTGCATCTAATAGGCGAATAAAATCACTACCAAAAATGACAAATCTTAATCGACTTTTTTTTACGATACCCAAATGTCGTGAACTGGGAACCCAAAGTTGAAGCTTCAAACGGCAATTTAAGGCATTTCCCTTGCAGCTAGGCTACCGGAAGTGGGGTTTATCAGATTCTCCAACTCATTGTGCATCTAATAGGCGAATAAAATCACTACCAAAAATGACAAATCTTAATCGACTTTTTTTTACGATACCCAAATGTCGTGAACTGGGAACCCAAAGTTGAAGCTTCAAACGGCAATTTAAGGGAACCCAAAGTTGAAGCTTCAAACGGCAATTTAAGGCATTTCTCTTGCAGCTAGGCTACCGGAAGTGGGGTTTATCAGATTCTCCAACTCATTGTGCATCTAATAGGCGAATAAAATCACTACCAAAAATGACAAATCTTAATCGACTTTTTTTTACGATACCCAAATGTCGTGAACTGGGAACCCAAAGTTGAAGCTTCAAACGGCAATTTAAGGCGTTTCCCTTGCAGCTAGGCTACCGGAAGTGGGGTTTATCAGATTCTCCAACTCATTGTGCATCTAATAGGCGAATAAAATCACTACCAAAAATGACAAATCTTAATCGACTTTTTTTTACGATACCCAAATAACGTGAACTGGGAACCCAAAGTTGAAGCTTCAAACGGCAATTTAAGGCATTTCTCTTGCAGCTAGGCTACCGGAAGTGGGGTTTATCAGATTCTCCAACTCATTGTGCATCTAATAGGCGAATAAAATCACTACCAAAAATGACAAATCTTAATCGACTTTTTTTTACGATACCCAAATGTCGTGAACTGGGAACCCAAAGTTGAAGCTTCAAACGGCAATTTAAGGGAACCCAAAGTTGAAGCTTCAAACGGCAATTTAAGGCATTTCTCTTGCAGCTAGGCTACCGGAAGTGGGGTTTATCAGATTCTCCAACTCATTGTGCATCTAATAGGCGAATAAAATCACTACCAAAAATGACAAATCTTAATCGACTTTTTTTTACGATACCCAAATGTCGTGAACTGGGAACCCAAAGTTGAAGCTTCAAACGGCAATTTAAGGCGTTTCCCTTGCAGCTAGGCTACCGGAAGTGGGGTTTATCAGATTCTCCAACTCATTGTGCATCTAATAGGCGAATAAAATCACTACCAAAAATGACAAATCTTAATCGACTTTTTTTTACGATACCCAAATGTCGTGAACTGGGAACCCAAAGTTGAAGCTTCAAACGGCAATTTAAGGCATTTCCCTTGCAGCTAGGCTACCGGAAGTTGGGTTTATCAGATTCTCCAACTCATTGTGCATCTAATAGGCGAATAAAATCACTACCAAAAATGACAAATCTTAATCGACTTTTTTTTACGATACCCAAATGTCGTGAACTGGGAACCCAAAGTTGAAGCTTCAAACGGCAATTTAAGGCATTTCCCTTGCAGCTAGGCTACCGGAAGTTGGGTTTATCAGATTCTCCAACTCATTGTGCATCTAATAGGCGAATAAAATCACTAACAAAAATGACAAATCTTAATCGACTTTTTTTTACGATACCCAAATGTCGTGAACTGGGAACCCAAAGTTGAAGCTTCAAACGGCAATTTAAGGCATTTCCCTTGCAGCTAGGCTACCGGAAGTGGGGTTTATCAGATTCTCCAACTCATTGTGCATCTAATAGGCGAATAAAATCACTACCAAAAATGACAAATCTTAATCGACTTTTTTTTACGATACCCAAATGTCGTGAACTGGGAACCCAAAGTTGAAGCTTCAAACGGCAATTTAAGGGAACCCAAAGTTGAAGCTTCAAACGGCAATTTAAGGCATTTCTCTTGCAGCTAGGCTACCGGAAGTGGGGTTTATCAGATTCTCCAACTCATTGTGCATCTAATAGGCGAATAAAATCACTACCAAAAATGACAAATCTTAATCGACTTTTTTTTACGATACCCAAATGTCGTGAACTGGGAACCCAAAGTTGAAGCTTCAAACGGCAATTTAAGGCGTTTCACTTGCAGCTAGGCTACCGGAAGTGGGGTTTATCAGATTCTCCAACTCATTGTGCATCTAATAGGCGAATAAAATCACTACCAAAAATGACAAATCTTAATCGACTTTTTTTTACGATACCCAAATGTCGTGAACTGGGAACCCAAAGTTGAAGCTTCAAACGGCAATTTAAGGCATTTCCCTTGCAGCTAGGCTACCGGAAGTTGGGTTTATCAGATTCTCCAACTCATTGTGCATCTAATAGGCGAATAAAATCACTACCAAAAATGACAAATCTTAATCGACTTTTTTTTACGATACCCAAATGTCGTGAACTGGGAACCCAAAGTTGAAGCTTCAAACGGCAATTTAAGGCATTTCCCTTGCAGCTAGGCTACCGGAAGTGGGGTTTATCAGATTCTCCAACTCATTGTGCATCTAATAGGCGAATAAAATCACTACCAAAAATGACAAATCTTAATCGACTTTTTTTTACGATACCCAAATAACGTGAACTGGGAACCCAAAGTTGAAGCTTCAAACGGCAATTTAAGGCATTTCCCTTGCAGCTAGGCTACCGGAAGTGGGGTTTATCAGATTCTCCAACTCATTGTGCATCTAATAGGCGAATAAAATCACTACCAAAAATGACAAATCTTAATCGACTTTTTTTTACGATACCCAAATGTCGTGAACTGGGAACCCAAAGTTGAAGCTTCAAACGGCAATTTAAGGCATTTCTCTTGCAGCTAGGCTACCGGAAGTGGGGTTTATCAGATTCTCCAACTCATTGTGCATCTAATAGGCGAATAAAATCACTACCAAAAATGACAAATCTTAATCGACTTTTTTTTACGATACCCAAATAACGTGAACTGGGAACCCAAAGTTGAAGCTTCAAACGGCAATTTAAGGGAACCCAAAGTTGAAGCTTCAAACGGCAATTTAAGGCATTTCTCTTGCAGCTAGGCTACCGGAAGTGGGGTTTATCAGATTCTCCAACTCATTGTGCATCTAATAGGCGAATAAAATCACTACCAAAAATGACAAATCTTAATCGACTTTTTTTTACGATACCCAAATGTCGTGAACTGGGAACCCAAAGTTGAAGCTTCAAACGGCAATTTAAGGGAACCCAAAGTTGAAGCTTCAAACGGCAATTTAAGGCATTTCTCTTGCAGCTAGGCTACCGGAAGTGGGGTTTATCAGATTCTCCAACTCATTGTGCATCTAATAGGCGAATAAAATCACTACCAAAAATGACAAATCTTAATCGACTTTTTTTTACGATACCCAAATGTCGTGAACTGGGAACCCAAAGTTGAAGCTTCAAACGGCAATTTAAGGCGTTTCCCTTGCAGCTAGGCTACCGGAAGTGGGGTTTATCAGATTCTCCAACTCATTGTGCATCTAATAGGCGAATAAAATCACTACCAAAAATGACAAATCTTAATCGACTTTTTTTTACGATACCCAAATAACGTGAACTGGGAACCCAAAGTTGAAGCTTCAAACGGCAATTTAAGGCATTTCTCTTGCAGCTAGGCTACCGGAAGTGGGGTTTATCAGATTCTCCAACTCATTGTGCATCTAATAGGCGAATAAAATCACTACCAAAAATGACAAATCTTAATCGACTTTTTTTTACGATACCCAAATAACGTGAACTGGGAACCCAAAGTTGAAGCTTCAAACGGCAATTTAAGGGAACCCAAAGTTGAAGCTTCAAACGGCAATTTAAGGCATTTCTCTTGCAGCTAGGCTACCGGAAGTGGGGTTTATCAGATTCTCCAACTCATTGTGCATCTAATAGGCGAATAAAATCACTACCAAAAATGACAAATCTTAATCGACTTTTTTTTACGATACCCAAATGTCGTGAACTGGGAACCCAAAGTTGAAGCTTCAAACGGCAATTTAAGGGAACCCAAAGTTGAAGCTTCAAACGGCAATTTAAGGCATTTCTCTTGCAGCTAGGCTACCGGAAGTGGGGTTTATCAGATTCTCCAACTCATTGTGCATCTAATAGGCGAATAAAATCACTACCAAAAATGACAAATCTTAATCGACTTTTTTTTACGATACCCAAATGTCGTGAACTGGGAACCCAAAGTTGAAGCTTCAAACGGCAATTTAAGGCGTTTCCCTTGCAGCTAGGCTACCGGAAGTGGGGTTTATCAGATTCTCCAACTCATTGTGCATCTAATAGGCGAATAAAATCACTACCAAAAATGACAAATCTTAATCGACTTTTTTTTACGATACCCAAATAACGTGAACTGGGAACCCAAAGTTGAAGCTTCAAACGGCAATTTAAGGCATTTCTCTTGCAGCTAGGCTACCGGAAGTGGGGTTTATCAGATTCTCCAACTCATTGTGCATCTAATAGGCGAATAAAATCACTACCAAAAATGACAAATCTTAATCGACTTTTTTTTACGATACCCAAATGTCGTGAACTGGGAACCCAAAGTTGAAGCTTCAAACGGCAATTTAAGGGAACCCAAAGTTGAAGCTTCAAACGGCAATTTAAGGCATTTCTCTTGCAGCTAGGCTACCGGAAGTGGGGTTTATCAGATTCTCCAACTCATTGTGCATCTAATAGGCGAATAAAATCACTACCAAAAATGACAAATCTTAATCGACTTTTTTTTACGATACCCAAATGTCGTGAACTGGGAACCCAAAGTTGAAGCTTCAAACGGCAATTTAAGGCGTTTCCCTTGCAGCTAGGCTACCGGAAGTGGGGTTTATCAGATTCTCCAACTCATTGTGCATCTAATAGGCGAATAAAATCACTACCAAAAATGACAAATCTTAATCGACTTTTTTTTACGATACCCAAATGTCGTGAACTGGGAACCCAAAGTTGAAGCTTCAAACGGCAATTTAAGGCGTTTCCCTTGCAGCTAGGCTACCGGAAGTGGGGTTTATCAGATTCTCCAACTCATTGTGCATCTAATAGGCGAATAAAATCACTACCAAAAATGACAAATCTTAATCGACTTTTTTTTACGATACCCAAATGTCGTGAACTGGGAACCCAAAGTTGAAGCTTCAAACGGCAATTTAAGGCATTTCCCTTGCAGCTAGGCTACCGGAAGTGGGGTTTATCAGATTCTCCAACTCATTGTGCATCTAATAGGCGAATAAAATCACTACCAAAAATGACAAATCTTAATCGACTTTTTTTTACGATACCCAAATGTCGTGAACTGGGAACCCAAAGTTGAAGCTTCAAACGGCAATTTAAGGGAACCCAAAGTTGAAGCTTCAAACGGCAATTTAAGGCATTTCTCTTGCAGCTAGGCTACCGGAAGTGGGGTTTATCAGATTCTCCAACTCATTGTGCATCTAATAGGCGAATAAAATCACAACCAAAAATGACAAATCTTAATCGACTTTTTTTTACGATACCCAAATAACGTGAACTGGGAACCCAAAGTTGAAGCTTCAAACGGCAATTTAAGGGAACCCAAAGTTGAAGCTTCAAACGGCAATTTAAGGCATTTCTCTTGCAGCTAGGCTACCGGAAGTGGGGTTTATCAGATTCTCCAACTCATTGTGCATCTAATAGGCGAATAAAATCACTACCAAAAATGACAAATCTTAATCGACTTTTTTTTACGATACCCAAATGTCGTGAACTGGGAACCCAAAGTTGAAGCTTCAAACGGCAATTTAAGGCGTTTCCCTTGCAGCTAGGCTACCGGAAGTGGGGTTTATCAGATTCTCCAACTCATTGTGCATCTAATAGGCGAATAAAATCACTACCAAAAATGACAAATCTTAATCGACTTTTTTTTACGATACCCAAATAACGTGAACTGGGAACCCAAAGTTGAAGCTTCAAACGGCAATTTAAGGCATTTCTCTTGCAGCTAGGCTACCGGAAGTGGGGTTTATCAGATTCTCCAACTCATTGTGCATCTAATAGGCGAATAAAATCACTACCAAAAATGACAAATCTTAATCGACTTTTTTTTACGATACCCAAATGTCGTGAACTGGGAACCAAAAGTTGAAGCTTCAAACGGCAATTTAAGGGAACCCAAAGTTGAAGCTTCAAACGGCAATTTAAGGCATTTCTCTTGCAGCTAGGCTACCGGAAGTGGGGTTTATCAGATTCTCCAACTCATTGTGCATCTAATAGGCGAATAAAATCACTACCAAAAATGACAAATCTTAATCGACTTTTTTTTACGATACCCAAATGTCGTGAACTGGGAACCCAAAGTTGAAGCTTCAAACGGCAATTTAAGGCGTTTCCCTTGCAGCTAGGCTACCGGAAGTGGGGTTTATCAGATTCTCCAACTCATTGTGCATCTAATAGGCGAATAAAATCACTACCAAAAATGACAAATCTTAATCGACTTTTTTTTACGATACCCAAATGTCGTGAACTGGGAACCCAAAGTTGAAGCTTCAAACGGCAATTTAAGGCGTTTCCCTTGCAGCTAGGCTACCGGAAGTGGGGTTTATCAGATTCTCCAACTCATTGTGCATCTAATAGGCGAATAAAATCACTACCAAAAATGACAAATCTTAATCGACTTTTTTTTACGATACCCAAATGTCGTGAACTGGGAACCCAAAGTTGAAGCTTCAAACGGCAATTTAAGGCATTTCCCTTGCAGCTAGGCTACCGGAAGTGGGGTTTATCAGATTCTCCAACTCATTGTGCATCTAATAGGCGAATAAAATCACTACCAAAAATGACAAATCTTAATCGACTTTTTTTTACGATACCCAAATGTCGTGAACTGGGAACCCAAAGTTGAAGCTTCAAACGGCAATTTAAGGGAACCCAAAGTTGAAGCTTCAAACGGCAATTTAAGGCATTTCTCTTGCAGCTAGGCTACCGGAAGTGGGGTTTATCAGATTCTCCAACTCATTGTGCATCTAATAGGCGAATAAAATCACTACCAAAAATGACAAATCTTAATCGACTTTTTTTTACGATACCCAAATGTCGTGAACTGGGAACCCAAAGTTGAAGCTTCAAACGGCAATTTAAGGCGTTTCCCTTGCAGCTAGGCTACCGGAAGTTGGGTTTATCAGATTCTCCAACTCATTGTGCATCTAATAGGCGAATAAAATCACTACCAAAAATGACAAATCTTAATCGACTTTTTTTTACGATACCCAAATAACGTGAACTGGGAACCCAAAGTTGAAGCTTCAAACGGCAATTTAAGGCATTTCTCTTGCAGCTAGGCTACCGGAAGTGGGGTTTATCAGATTCTCCAACTCATTGTGCATCTAATAGGCGAATAAAATCACTACCAAAAATGACAAATCTTAATCGACTTTTTTTTACGATACCCAAATGTCGTGAACTGGGAACCCAAAGTTGAAGCTTCAAACGGCAATTTAAGGCGTTTCCCTTGCAGCTAGGCTACCGGAAGTAGGGTTTATCAGATTCTCCAACTCATTGTGCATCTAATAGGCGAATAAAATCACTACCAAAAATGACAAATCTTAATCGACTTTTTTTTACGATACCCAAATGTCGTGAACTGGGAACCCAAAGTTGAAGCTTCAAACGGCAATTTAAGGCATTTCCCTTGCAGCTAGGCTACCGGAAGTTGGGTTTATCAGATTCTCCAACTCATTGTGCATCTAATAGGCGAATAAAATCACTACCAAAAATGACAAATCTTAATCGACTTTTTTTTACGATACCCAAATGTCGTGAACTGGGAACCCAAAGTTGAAGCTTCAAACGGCAATTTAAGGCATTTCCCTTGCAGCTAGGCTACCGGAAGTGGGGTTTATCAGATTCTCCAACTCATTGTGCATCTAATAGGCGAATAAAATCACTACCAAAAATGACAAATCTTAATCGACTTTTTTTTACGATACCCAAATGTCGTGAACTGGGAACCCAAAGTTGAAGCTTCAAACGGCAATTTAAGGGAACCCAAAGTTGAAGCTTCAAACGGCAATTTAAGGCATTTCTCTTGCAGCTAGGCTACCGGAAGTGGGGTTTATCAGATTCTCCAACTCATTGTGCATCTAATAGGCGAATAAAATCACTACCAAAAATGACAAATCTTAATCGACTTTTTTTTACGATACCCAAATGTCGTGAACTGGGAACCCAAAGTTGAAGCTTCAAACGGCAATTTAAGGCGTTTCCCTTGCAGCTAGGCTACCGGAAGTGGGGTTTATCAGATTCTCCAACTCATTGTGCATCTAATAGGCGAATAAAATCACTACCAAAAATGACAAATCTTAATCGACTTTTTTTTACGATACCCAAATGTCGTGAACTGGGAACCCAAAGTTGAAGCTTCAAACGGCAATTTAAGGCATTTCCCTTGCAGCTAGGCTACCGGAAGTTGGGTTTATCAGATTCTCCAACTCATTGTGCATCTAATAGGCGAATAAAATCACTACCAAAAATGACAAATCTTAATCGACTTTTTTTTACGATACCCAAATGTCGTGAACTGGGAACCCAAAGTTGAAGCTTCAAACGGCAATTTAAGGCATTTCCCTTGCAGCTAGGCTACCGGAAGTGGGGTTTATCAGATTCTCCAACTCATTGTGCATCTAATAGGCGAATAAAATCACTACCAAAAATGACAAATCTTAATCGACTTTTTTTTACGATACCCAAATAACGTGAACTGGGAACCCAAAGTTGAAGCTTCAAACGGCAATTTAAGGCATTTCCCTTGCAGCTAGGCTACCGGAAGTGGGGTTTATCAGATTCTCCAACTCATTGTGCATCTAATAGGCGAATAAAATCACTACCAAAAATGACAAATCTTAATCGACTTTTTTTTACGATACCCAAATGTCGTGAACTGGGAACCCAAAGTTGAAGCTTCAAACGGCAATTTAAGGCATTTCTCTTGCAGCTAGGCTACCGGAAGTGGGGTTTATCAGATTCTCCAACTCATTGTGCATCTAATAGGCGAATAAAATCACTACCAAAAATGACAAATCTTAATCGACTTTTTTTTACGATACCCAAATAACGTGAACTGGGAACCCAAAGTTGAAGCTTCAAACGGCAATTTAAGGGAACCCAAAGTTGAAGCTTCAAACGGCAATTTAAGGCATTTCTCTTGCAGCTAGGCTACCGGAAGTGGGGTTTATCAGATTCTCCAACTCATTGTGCATCTAATAGGCGAATAAAATCACTACCAAAAATGACAAATCTTAATCGACTTTTTTTTACGATACCCAAATGTCGTGAACTGGGAACCAAAAGTTGAAGCTTCAAACGGCAATTTAAGGGAACCCAAAGTTGAAGCTTCAAACGGCAATTTAAGGCATTTCTCTTGCAGCTAGGCTACCGGAAGTGGGGTTTATCAGATTCTCCAACTCATTGTGCATCTAATAGGCGAATAAAATCACTACCAAAAATGACAAATCTTAATCGACTTTTTTTTACGATACCCAAATGTCGTGAACTGGGAACCCAAAGTTGAAGCTTCAAACGGCAATTTAAGGCGTTTCCCTTGCAGCTAGGCTACCGGAAGTGGGGTTTATCAGATTCTCCAACTCATTGTGCATCTAATAGGCGAATAAAATCACTACCAAAAATGACAAATCTTAATCGACTTTTTTTTACGATACCCAAATGTCGTGAACTGGGAACCCAAAGTTGAAGCTTCAAACGGCAATTTAAGGCGTTTCCCTTGCAGCTAGGCTACCGGAAGTGGGGTTTATCAGATTCTCCAACTCATTGTGCATCTAATAGGCGAATAAAATCACTACCAAAAATGACAAATCTTAATCGACTTTTTTTTACGATACCCAAATGTCGTGAACTGGGAACCCAAAGTTGAAGCTTCAAACGGCAATTTAAGGCATTTCCCTTGCAGCTAGGCTACCGGAAGTGGGGTTTATCAGATTCTCCAACTCATTGTGCATCTAATAGGCGAATAAAATCACTACCAAAAATGACAAATCTTAATCGACTTTTTTTTACGATACCCAAATGTCGTGAACTGGGAACCCAAAGTTGAAGCTTCAAACGGCAATTTAAGGGAACCCAAAGTTGAAGCTTCAAACGGCAATTTAAGGCATTTCTCTTGCAGCTAGGCTACCGGAAGTGGGGTTTATCAGATTCTCCAACTCATTGTGCATCTAATAGGCGAATAAAATCACAACCAAAAATGACAAATCTTAATCGACTTTTTTTTACGATACCCAAATAACGTGAACTGGGAACCCAAAGTTGAAGCTTCAAACGGCAATTTAAGGGAACCCAAAGTTGAAGCTTCAAACGGCAATTTAAGGCATTTCTCTTGCAGCTAGGCTACCGGAAGTGGGGTTTATCAGATTCTCCAACTCATTGTGCATCTAATAGGCGAATAAAATCACTACCAAAAATGACAAATCTTAATCGACTTTTTTTTACGATACCCAAATGTCGTGAACTGGGAACCCAAAGTTGAAGCTTCAAACGGCAATTTAAGGGAACCCAAAGTTGAAGCTTCAAACGGCAATTTAAGGCATTTCTCTTGCAGCTAGGCTACCGGAAGTGGGGTTTATCAGATTCTCCAACTCATTGTGCATCTAATAGGCGAATAAAATCACTACCAAAAATGACAAATCTTAATCGACTTTTTTTTACGATACCCAAATGTCGTGAACTGGGAACCCAAAGTTGAAGCTTCAAACGGCAATTTAAGGCGTTTCCCTTGCAGCTAGGCTACCGGAAGTGGGGTTTATCAGATTCTCCAACTCATTGTGCATCTAATAGGCGAATAAAATCACTACCAAAAATGACAAATCTTAATCGACTTTTTTTTACGATACCCAAATAACGTGAACTGGGAACCCAAAGTTGAAGCTTCAAACGGCAATTTAAGGCATTTCTCTTGCAGCTAGGCTACCGGAAGTGGGGTTTATCAGATTCTCCAACTCATTGTGCATCTAATAGGCGAATAAAATCACTACCAAAAATGACAAATCTTAATCGACTTTTTTTTACGATACCCAAATGTCGTGAACTGGGAACCAAAAGTTGAAGCTTCAAACGGCAATTTAAGGGAACCCAAAGTTGAAGCTTCAAACGGCAATTTAAGGCATTTCTCTTGCAGCTAGGCTACCGGAAGTGGGGTTTATCAGATTCTCCAACTCATTGTGCATCTAATAGGCGAATAAAATCACTACCAAAAATGACAAATCTTAATCGACTTTTTTTTACGATACCCAAATGTCGTGAACTGGGAACCCAAAGTTGAAGCTTCAAACGGCAATTTAAGGCGTTTCCCTTGCAGCTAGGCTACCGGAAGTGGGGTTTATCAGATTCTCCAACTCATTGTGCATCTAATAGGCGAATAAAATCACTACCAAAAATGACAAATCTTAATCGACTTTTTTTTACGATACCCAAATGTCGTGAACTGGGAACCCAAAGTTGAAGCTTCAAACGGCAATTTAAGGCGTTTCCCTTGCAGCTAGGCTACCGGAAGTGGGGTTTATCAGATTCTCCAACTCATTGTGCATCTAATAGGCGAATAAAATCACTACCAAAAATGACAAATCTTAATCGACTTTTTTTTACGATACCCAAATGTCGTGAACTGGGAACCCAAAGTTGAAGCTTCAAACGGCAATTTAAGGCATTTCCCTTGCAGCTAGGCTACCGGAAGTGGGGTTTATCAGATTCTCCAACTCATTGTGCATCTAATAGGCGAATAAAATCACTACCAAAAATGACAAATCTTAATCGACTTTTTTTTACGATACCCAAATGTCGTGAACTGGGAACCCAAAGTTGAAGCTTCAAACGGCAATTTAAGGGAACCCAAAGTTGAAGCTTCAAACGGCAATTTAAGGCATTTCTCTTGCAGCTAGGCTACCGGAAGTGGGGTTTATCAGATTCTCCAACTCATTGTGCATCTAATAGGCGAATAAAATCACTACCAAAAATGACAAATCTTAATCGACTTTTTTTTACGATACCCAAATGTCGTGAACTGGGAACCCAAAGTTGAAGCTTCAAACGGCAATTTAAGGCGTTTCCCTTGCAGCTAGGCTACCGGAAGTTGGGTTTATCAGATTCTCCAACTCATTGTGCATCTAATAGGCGAATAAAATCACTACCAAAAATGACAAATCTTAATCGACTTTTTTTTACGATACCCAAATAACGTGAACTGGGAACCCAAAGTTGAAGCTTCAAACGGCAATTTAAGGCATTTCTCTTGCAGCTAGGCTACCGGAAGTGGGGTTTATCAGATTCTCCAACTCATTGTGCATCTAATAGGCGAATAAAATCACTACCAAAAATGACAAATCTTAATCGACTTTTTTTTACGATACCCAAATGTCGTGAACTGGGAACCCAAAGTTGAAGCTTCAAACGGCAATTTAAGGCGTTTCCCTTGCAGCTAGGCTACCGGAAGTGGGGTTTATCAGATTCTCCAACTCATTGTGCATCTAATAGGCGAATAAAATCACCACCAAAAATGACAAATCTTAATCGACTTTTTTTTACGATACCCAAATGTCGTGAACTGGGAACCCAAAGTTGAAGCTTCAAACGGCAATTTAAGACATTTCCCTTGCAGCTAGGCTACCGGAAGTTGGGTTTATCAGATTCTCCAACTCATTGTGCATCTAATAGGCGAATAAAATCACTACCAAAAATGACAAATCTTAATCGACTTTTTTTTACGATACCCAAATGTCGTGAACTGGGAACCCAAAGTTGAAGCTTCAAACGGCAATTTAAGGCATTTCCCTTGCAGCTAGGCTACCGGAAGTGGGGTTTATCAGATTCTCCAACTCATTGTGCATCTAATAGGCGAATAAAATCACTACCAAAAATGACAAATCTTAATCGACTTTTTTTTACGATACCCAAATGTCGTGAACTGGGAACCCAAAGTTGAAGCTTCAAACGGCAATTTAAGGGAACCCAAAGTTGAAGCTTCAAACGGCAATTTAAGGCATTTCTCTTGCAGCTAGGCTACCGGAAGTGGGGTTTATCAGATTCTCCAACTCATTGTGCATCTAATAGGCGAATAAAATCACTACCAAAAATGACAAATCTTAATCGACTTTTTTTTACGATACCCAAATGTCGTGAACTGGGAACCCAAAGTTGAAGCTTCAAACGGCAATTTAAGGCGTTTCCCTTGCAGCTAGGCTACCGGAAGTGGGGTTTATCAGATTCTCCAACTCATTGTGCATCTAATAGGCGAATAAAATCACTACCAAAAATGACAAATCTTAATCGACTTTTTTTTACGATACCCAAATGTCGTGAACTGGGAACCCAAAGTTGAAGCTTCAAACGGCAATTTAAGGCATTTCCCTTGCAGCTAGGCTACCGGAAGTTGGGTTTATCAGATTCTCCAACTCATTGTGCATCTAATAGGCGAATAAAATCACTACCAAAAATGACAAATCTTAATCGACTTTTTTTTACGATACCCAAATGTCGTGAACTGGGAACCCAAAGTTGAAGCTTCAAACGGCAATTTAAGGCATTTCCCTTGCAGCTAGGCTACCGGAAGTGGGGTTTATCAGATTCTCCAACTCATTGTGCATCTAATAGGCGAATAAAATCACTACCAAAAATGACAAATCTTAATCGACTTTTTTTTACGATACCCAAATAACGTGAACTGGGAACCCAAAGTTGAAGCTTCAAACGGCAATTTAAGGCATTTCCCTTGCAGCTAGGCTACCGGAAGTGGGGTTTATCAGATTCTCCAACTCATTGTGCATCTAATAGGCGAATAAAATCACTACCAAAAATGACAAATCTTAATCGACTTTTTTTTACGATACCCAAATGTCGTGAACTGGGAACCCAAAGTTGAAGCTTCAAACGGCAATTTAAGGCATTTCTCTTGCAGCTAGGCTACCGGAAGTGGGGTTTATCAGATTCTCCAACTCATTGTGCATCTAATAGGCGAATAAAATCACTACCAAAAATGACAAATCTTAATCGACTTTTTTTTACGATACCCAAATAACGTGAACTGGGAACCCAAAGTTGAAGCTTCAAACGGCAATTTAAGGGAACCCAAAGTTGAAGCTTCAAACGGCAATTTAAGGCATTTCTCTTGCAGCTAGGCTACCGGAAGTGGGGTTTATCAGATTCTCCAACTCATTGTGCATCTAATAGGCGAATAAAATCACTACCAAAAATGACAAATCTTAATCGACTTTTTTTTACGATACCCAAATGTCGTGAACTGGGAACCCAAAGTTGAAGCTTCAAACGGCAATTTAAGGGAACCCAAAGTTGAAGCTTCAAACGGCAATTTAAGGCATTTCTCTTGCAGCTAGGCTACCGGAAGTGGGGTTTATCAGATTCTCCAACTCATTGTGCATCTAATAGGCGAATAAAATCACTACCAAAAATGACAAATCTTAATCGACTTTTTTTTACGATACCCAAATGTCGTGAACTGGGAACCCAAAGTTGAAGCTTCAAACGGCAATTTAAGGCGTTTCCCTTGCAGCTAGGCTACCGGAAGTGGGGTTTATCAGATTCTCCAACTCATTGTGCATCTAATAGGCGAATAAAATCACTACCAAAAATGACAAATCTTAATCGACTTTTTTTTACGATACCCAAATAACGTGAACTGGGAACCCAAAGTTGAAGCTTCAAACGGCAATTTAAGGCATTTCTCTTGCAGCTAGGCTACCGGAAGTGGGGTTTATCAGATTCTCCAACTCATTGTGCATCTAATAGGCGAATAAAATCACTACCAAAAATGACAAATCTTAATCGACTTTTTTTTACGATACCCAAATGTCGTGAACTGGGAACCCAAAGTTGAAGCTTCAAACGGCAATTTAAGGGAACCCAAAGTTGAAGCTTCAAACGGCAATTTAAGGCATTTCTCTTGCAGCTAGGCTACCGGAAGTGGGGTTTATCAGATTCTCCAACTCATTGTGCATCTAATAGGCGAATAAAATCACTACCAAAAATGACAAATCTTAATCGACTTTTTTTTACGATACCCAAATGTCGTGAACTGGGAACCCAAAGTTGAAGCTTCAAACGGCAATTTAAGGCGTTTCCCTTGCAGCTAGGCTACCGGAAGTGGGGTTTATCAGATTCTCCAACTCATTGTGCATCTAATAGGCGAATAAAATCACTACCAAAAATGACAAATCTTAATCGACTTTTTTTTACGATACCCAAATGTCGTGAACTGGGAACCCAAAGTTGAAGCTTCAAACGGCAATTTAAGGCGTTTCCCTTGCAGCTAGGCTACCGGAAGTGGGGTTTATCAGATTCTCCAACTCATTGTGCATCTAATAGGCGAATAAAATCACTACCAAAAATGACAAATCTTAATCGACTTTTTTTTACGATACCCAAATGTCGTGAACTGGGAACCCAAAGTTGAAGCTTCAAACGGCAATTTAAGGCATTTCCCTTGCAGCTAGGCTACCGGAAGTGGGGTTTATCAGATTCTCCAACTCATTGTGCATCTAATAGGCGAATAAAATCACTACCAAAAATGACAAATCTTAATCGACTTTTTTTTACGATACCCAAATGTCGTGAACTGGGAACCCAAAGTTGAAGCTTCAAACGGCAATTTAAGGGAACCCAAAGTTGAAGCTTCAAACGGCAATTTAAGGCATTTCTCTTGCAGCTAGGCTACCGGAAGTGGGGTTTATCAGATTCTCCAACTCATTGTGCATCTAATAGGCGAATAAAATCACTACCAAAAATGACAAATCTTAATCGACTTTTTTTTACGATACCCAAATAACGTGAACTGGGAACCCAAAGTTGAAGCTTCAAACGGCAATTTAAGGGAACCCAAAGTTGAAGCTTCAAACGGCAATTTAAGGCATTTCTCTTGCAGCTAGGCTACCGGAAGTGGGGTTTATCAGATTCTCCAACTCATTGTGCATCTAATAGGCGAATAAAATCACTACCAAAAATGACAAATCTTAATCGACTTTTTTTTACGATACCCAAATGTCGTGAACTGGGAACCCAAAGTTGAAGCTTCAAACGGCAATTTAAGGGAACCCAAAGTTGAAGCTTCAAACGGCAATTTAAGGCATTTCTCTTGCAGCTAGGCTACCGGAAGTGGGGTTTATCAGATTCTCCAACTCATTGTGCATCTAATAGGCGAATAAAATCACTACCAAAAATGACAAATCTTAATCGACTTTTTTTTACGATACCCAAATGTCGTGAACTGGGAACCCAAAGTTGAAGCTTCAAACGGCAATTTAAGGCGTTTCCCTTGCAGCTAGGCTACCGGAAGTGGGGTTTATCAGATTCTCCAACTCATTGTGCATCTAATAGGCGAATAAAATCACTACCAAAAATGACAAATCTTAATCGACTTTTTTTTACGATACCCAAATAACGTGAACTGGGAACCCAAAGTTGAAGCTTCAAACGGCAATTTAAGGCATTTCTCTTGCAGCTAGGCTACCGGAAGTGGGGTTTATCAGATTCTCCAACTCATTGTGCATCTAATAGGCGAATAAAATCACTACCAAAAATGACAAATCTTAATCGACTTTTTTTTACGATACCCAAATGTCGTGAACTGGGAACCCAAAGTTGAAGCTTCAAACGGCAATTTAAGGGAACCCAAAGTTGAAGCTTCAAACGGCAATTTAAGGCATTTCTCTTGCAGCTAGGCTACCGGAAGTGGGGTTTATCAGATTCTCCAACTCATTGTGCATCTAATAGGCGAATAAAATCACTACCAAAAATGACAAATCTTAATCGACTTTTTTTTACGATACCCAAATGTCGTGAACTGGGAACCCAAAGTTGAAGCTTCAAACGGCAATTTAAGGCGTTTCCCTTGCAGCTAGGCTACCGGAAGTGGGGTTTATCAGATTCTCCAACTCATTGTGCATCTAATAGGCGAATAAAATCACTACCAAAAATGACAAATCTTAATCGACTTTTTTTTACGATACCCAAATGTCGTGAACTGGGAACCCAAAGTTGAAGCTTCAAACGGCAATTTAAGGCATTTCCCTTGCAGCTAGGCTACCGGAAGTTGGGTTTATCAGATTCTCCAACTCATTGTGCATCTAATAGGCGAATAAAATCACTACCAAAAATGACAAATCTTAATCGACTTTTTTTTACGATACCCAAATGTCGTGAACTGGGAACCCAAAGTTGAAGCTTCAAACGGCAATTTAAGGCATTTCCCTTGCAGCTAGGCTACCGGAAGTGGGGTTTATCAGATTCTCCAACTCATTGTGCATCTAATAGGCGAATAAAATCACTACCAAAAATGACAAATCTTAATCGACTTTTTTTTACGATACCCAAATGTCGTGAACTGGGAACCCAAAGTTGAAGCTTCAAACGGCAATTTAAGGGAACCCAAAGTTGAAGCTTCAAACGGCAATTTAAGGCATTTCTCTTGCAGCTAGGCTACCGGAAGTGGGGTTTATCAGATTCTCCAACTCATTGTGCATCTAATAGGCGAATAAAATCACTACCAAAAATGACAAATCTTAATCGACTTTTTTTTACGATACCCAAATGTCGTGAACTGGGAACCCAAAGTTGAAGCTTCAAACGGCAATTTAAGGCGTTTCCCTTGCAGCTAGGCTACCGGAAGTGGGGTTTATCAGATTCTCCAACTCATTGTGCATCTAATAGGCGAATAAAATCACTACCAAAAATGACAAATCTTAATCGACTTTTTTTTACGATACCCAAATAACGTGAACTGGGAACCCAAAGTTGAAGCTTCAAACGGCAATTTAAGGCATTTCTCTTGCAGCTAGGCTACCGGAAGTGGGGTTTATCAGATTCTCCAACTCATTGTGCATCTAATAGGCGAATAAAATCACTACCAAAAATGACAAATCTTAATCGACTTTTTTTTACGATACCCAAATGTCGTGAACTGGGAACCCAAAGTTGAAGCTTCAAACGGCAATTTAAGGGAACCCAAAGTTGAAGCTTCAAACGGCAATTTAAGGCATTTCTCTTGCAGCTAGGCTACCGGAAGTGGGGTTTATCAGATTCTCCAACTCATTGTGCATCTAATAGGCGAATAAAATCACTACCAAAATTGACAAATCTTAATCGACTTTTTTTTACGATACCCAAATGTCGTGAACTGGGAACCCAAAGTTGAAGCTTCAAACGGCAATTTAAGGCGTTTCCCTTGCAGCTAGGCTACCGGAAGTGGGGTTTATCAGATTCTCCAACTCATTGTGCATCTAATAGGCGAATAAAATCACTACCAAAAATGACAAATCTTAATCGACTTTTTTTTACGATACCCAAATGTCGTGAACTGGGAACCCAAAGTTGAAGCTTCAAACGGCAATTTAAGGCGTTTCCCTTGCAGCTAGGCTACCGGAAGTGGGGTTTATCAGATTCTCCAACTCATTGTGCATCTAATAGGCGAATAAAATCACTACCAAAAATGACAAATCTTAATCGACTTTTTTTTACGATACCCAAATGTCGTGAACTGGGAACCCAAAGTTGAAGCTTCAAACGGCAATTTAAGGCATTTCCCTTGCAGCTAGGCTACCGGAAGTGGGGTTTATCAGATTCTCCAACTCATTGTGCATCTAATAGGCGAATAAAATCACTACCAAAAATGACAAATCTTAATCGACTTTTTTTTACGATACCCAAATGTCGTGAACTGGGAACCCAAAGTTGAAGCTTCAAACGGCAATTTAAGGGAACCCAAAGTTGAAGCTTCAAACGGCAATTTAAGGCATTTCTCTTGCAGCTAGGCTACCGGAAGTGGGGTTTATCAGATTCTCCAACTCATTGTGCATCTAATAGGCGAATAAAATCACTACCAAAAATGACAAATCTTAATCGACTTTTTTTTACGATACCCAAATGTCGTGAACTGGGAACCCAAAGTTGAAGCTTCAAACGGCAATTTAAGGCGTTTCCCTTGCAGCTAGGCTACCGGAAGTGGGGTTTATCAGATTCTCCAACTCATTGTGCATCTAATAGGCGAATAAAATCACTACCAAAAATGACAAATCTTAATCGACTTTTTTTTACGATACCCAAATGTCGTGAACTGGGAACCCAAAGTTGAAGCTTCAAACGGCAATTTAAGGGAACCCAAAGTTGAAGCTTCAAACGGCAATTTAAGGCATTTCTCTTGCAGCTAGGCTACCGGAAGTGGGGTTTATCAGATTCTCCAACTCATTGTGCATCTAATAGTCGAATAAAATCACTACCAAAAATGACAAATCTTAATCGACTTTTTTTTACGATACCCAAATGTCGTGAACTGGGAACCCAAAGTTGAAGCTTCAAACGGCAATTTAAGGGAACCCAAAGTTGAAGCTTCAAACGGCAATTTAAGGCATTTCTCTTGCAGCTAGGCTACCGGAAGTGGGGTTTATCAGATTCTCCAACTCATTGTGCATCTAATAGGCGAATAAAATCACTACCAAAAATGACAAATCTTAATCGACTTTTTTTTACGATACCCAAATAACGTGAACTGGGAACCCAAAGTTGAAGCTTCAAACGGCAATTTAAGGCATTTCTCTTGCAGCTAGGCTACCGGAAGTGGGGTTTATCAGATTCTCCAACTCATTGTGCATCTAATAGGCGAATAAAATCACTACCAAAAATGACAAATCTTAATCGACTTTTTTTTACGATACCCAAATGTCGTGAACTGGGAACCCAAAGTTGAAGCTTCAAACGGCAATTTAAGGGAACCCAAAGTTGAAGCTTCAAACGGCAATTTAAGGCATTTCTCTTGCAGCTAGGCTACCGGAAGTGGGGTTTATCAGATTCTCCAACTCATTGTGCATCTAATAGGCGAATAAAATCACTACCAAAAATGACAAATCTTAATCGACTTTTTTTTACGATACCCAAATGTCGTGAACTGGGAACCCAAAGTTGAAGCTTCAAACGGCAATTTAAGGCGTTTCCCTTGCAGCTAGGCTACCGGAAGTGGGGTTTATCAGATTCTCCAACTCATTGTGCATCTAATAGGCGAATAAAATCACTACCAAAAATGACAAATCTTAATCGACTTTTTTTTACGATACCCAAATGTCGTGAACTGGGAACCCAAAGTTGAAGCTTCAAACGGCAATTTAAGGCATTTCCCTTGCAGCTAGGCTACCGGAAGTTGGGTTTATCAGATTCTCCAACTCATTGTGCATCTAATAGGCGAATAAAATCACTACCAAAAATGACAAATCTTAATCGACTTTT
The DNA here is from genome assembly GCA_963932145.1 of Acanthosepion lycidas. Classification (NCBI taxonomy): domain Eukaryota; kingdom Metazoa; phylum Mollusca; class Cephalopoda; order Sepiida; family Sepiidae; genus Acanthosepion; species Acanthosepion lycidas. Next base: position 43,010 of record CAWVQA010000869.1, read on the forward strand.
TTTTACGATACCCAAATGTCGTGAACTGGGAACCCAAAGTTGAAGCTTCAAACGGCAATTTAAGGCATTTCCCTTGCAGCTAGGCTACCGGAAGTGGGGTTTATCAGATTCTCCAACTCATTGTGCATCTAATAGGCGAATAAAATCACTACCAAAAATGACAAATCTTAATCGACTTTTTTTTACGATACCCAAATGTCGTGAACTGGGAACCCAAAGTTGAAGCGTCAAACGGCAATTTAAGGGAACCCAAAGTTGAAGCTTCAAACGGCAATTTAAGGCATTTCTCTTGCAGCTAGGCTACCGGAAGTGGGGTTTATCAGATTCTCCAACTCATTGTGCATCTAATAGGCGAATAAAATCACTACCAAAAATGACAAATCTTAATCGACTTTTTTTTACGATACCCAAATGTCGTGAACTGGGAACCCAAAGTTGAAGCTTCAAACGGCAATTTAAGGCGTTTCCCTTGCAGCTAGGCTACCGGAAGTGGGGTTTATCAGATTCTCCAACTCATTGTGCATCTAATAGGCGAATAAAATCACTACCAAAAATGACAAATCTTAATCGACTTTTTTTTACGATACCCAAATGTCGTGAACTGGGAACCCAAAGTTGAAGCTTCAAACGGCAATTTAAGGCATTTCCCTTGCAGCTAGGCTACCGGAAGTTGGGTTTATCAGATTCTCCAACTCATTGTGCATCTAATAGGCGAATAAAATCACTACCAAAAATGACAAATCTTAATCGACTTTTTTTTACGATACCCAAATGTCGTGAACTGGGAACCCAAAGTTGAAGCTTCAAACGGCAATTTAAGGCATTTCCCTTGCAGCTAGGCTACCGGAAGTGGGGTTTATCAGATTCTCCAACTCATTGTGCATCTAATAGGCGAATAAAATCACTACCAAAAATGACAAATCTTAATCGACTTTTTTTTACGATACCCAAATAACGTGAACTGGGAACCCAAAGTTGAAGCTTCAAACGGCAATTTAAGGCATTTCGCTTGCAGCTAGGCTACCGGAAGTGGGGTTTATCAGATTCTCCAACTCATTGTGCATCTAATAGGCGAATAAAATCACTACCAAAAATGACAAATCTTAATCGACTTTTTTTTACGATACCCAAATGTCGTGAACTGGGAACCCAAAGTTGAAGCTTCAAACGGCAATTTAAGGGAACCCAAAGTTGAAGCTTCAAACGGCAATTTAAGGCATTTCTCTTGCAGCTAGGCTACCGGAAGTGGGGTTTATCAGATTCTCCAACTCATTGTGCATCTAATAGGCGAATAAAATCACTACCAAAAATGACAAATCTTAATCGACTTTTTTTTACGATACCCAAATAACGTGAACTGGGAACCCAAAGTTGAAGCTTCAAACGGCAATTTAAGGGAACCCAAAGTTGAAGCTTCAAACGGCAATTTAAGGCATTTCTCTTGCAGCTAGGCTACCGGAAGTGGGGTTTATCAGATTCTCCAACTCATTGTGCATCTAATAGGCGAATAAAATCACTACCAAAAATGACAAATCTTAATCGACTTTTTTTTACGATACCCAAATGTCGTGAACTGGGAACCCAAAGTTGAAGCTTCAAACGGCAATTTAAGGGAACCCAAAGTTGAAGCTTCAAACGGCAATTTAAGGCATTTCTCTTGCAGCTAGGCTACCGGAAGTGGGGTTTATCAGATTCTCCAACTCATTGTGCATCTAATAGGCGAATAAAATCACTACCAAAAATGACAAATCTTAATCGACTTTTTTTTACGATACCCAAATGTCGTGAACTGGGAACCCAAAGTTGAAGCTTCAAACGGCAATTTAAGGCGTTTCCCTTGCAGCTAGGCTACCGGAAGTGGGGTTTATCAGATTCTCCAACTCATTGTGCATCTAATAGGCGAATAAAATCACTACCAAAAATGACAAATCTTAATCGACTTTTTTTTACGATACCCAAATAACGTGAACTGGGAACCCAAAGTTGAAGCTTCAAACGGCAATTTAAGGCATTTCTCTTGCAGCTAGGCTACCGGAAGTGGGGTTTATCAGATTCTCCAACTCATTGTGCATCTAATAGGCGAATAAAATCACTACCAAAAATGACAAATCTTAATCGACTTTTTTTTACGATACCCAAATGTCGTGAACTGGGAACCCAAAGTTGAAGCTTCAAACGGCAATTTAAGGGAACCCAAAGTTGAAGCTTCAAACGGCAATTTAAGGCATTTCTCTTGCAGCTAGGCTACCGGAAGTGGGGTTTATCAGATTCTCCAACTCATTGTGCATCTAATAGGCGAATAAAATCACTACCAAAAATGACAAATCTTAATCGACTTTTTTTTACGATACCCAAATGTCGTGAACTGGGAACCCAAAGTTGAAGCTTCAAACGGCAATTTAAGGCGTTTCCCTTGCAGCTAGGCTACCGGAAGTGGGGTTTATCAGATTCTCCAACTCATTGTGCATCTAATAGGCGAATAAAATCACTACCAAAAATGACAAATCTTAATCGACTTTTTTTTACGATACCCAAATAACGTGAACTGGGAACCCAAAGTTGAAGCTTCAAACGGCAATTTAAGGCATTTCTCTTGCAGCTAGGCTACCGGAAGTGGGGTTTATCAGATTCTCCAACTCATTGTGCATCTAATAGGCGAATAAAATCACTACCAAAAATGACAAATCTTAATCGACTTTTTTTTACGATACCCAAATGTCGTGAACTGGGAACCCAAAGTTGAAGCTTCAAACGGCAATTTAAGGGAACCCAAAGTTGAAGCTTCAAACGGCAATTTAAGGCATTTCTCTTGCAGCTAGGCTACCGGAAGTGGGGTTTATCAGATTCTCCAACTCATTGTGCATCTAATAGGCGAATAAAATCACTACCAAAAATGACAAATCTTAATCGACTTTTTTTTACGATACCCAAATGTCGTGAACTGGGAACCCAAAGTTGAAGCTTCAAACGGCAATTTAAGGCGTTTCCCTTGCAGCTAGGCTACCGGAAGTGGGGTTTATCAGATTCTCCAACTCATTGTGCATCTAATAGGCGAATAAAATCACTACCAAAAATGACAAATCTTAATCGACTTTTTTTTACGATACCCAAATGTCGTGAACTGGGAACCCAAAGTTGAAGCTTCAAACGGCAATTTAAGGCATTTCCCTTGCAGCTAGGCTACCGGAAGTTGGGTTTATCAGATTCTCCAACTCATTGTGCATCTAATAGGCGAATAAAATCACTACCAAAAATGACAAATCTTAATCGACTTTTTTTTACGATACCCAAATGTCGTGAACTGGGAACCCAAAGTTGAAGCTTCAAACGGCAATTTAAGGCATTTCCCTTGCAGCTAGGCTACCGGAAGTGGGGTTTATCAGATTCTCCAACTCATTGTGCATCTAATAGGCGAATAAAATCACTACCAAAAATGACAAATCTTAATCGACTTTTTTTTACGATACCCAAATGTCGTGAACTGGGAACCCAAAGTTGAAGCTTCAAACGGCAATTTAAGGGAACCCAAAGTTGAAGCTTCAAACGGCAATTTAAGGCATTTCTCTTGCAGCTAGGCTACCGGAAGTGGGGTTTATCAGATTCTCCAACTCATTGTGCATCTAATAGGCGAATAAAATCACTACCAAAAATGACAAATCTTAATCGACTTTTTTTTACGATACCCAAATGTCGTGAACTGGGAACCCAAAGTTGAAGCTTCAAACGGCAATTTAAGGCGTTTCCCTTGCAGCTAGGCTACCGGAAGTGGGGTTTATCAGATTCTCCAACTCATTGTGCATCTAATAGGCGAATAAAATCACTACCAAAAATGACAAATCTTAATCGACTTTTTTTTACGATACCCAAATGTCGTGAACTGGGAACCCAAAGTTGAAGCTTCAAACGGCAATTTAAGGCATTTCCCTTGCAGCTAGGCTACCGGAAGTTGGGTTTATCAGATTCTCCAACTCATTGTGCATCTAATAGGCGAATAAAATCACTACCAAAAATGACAAATCTTAATCGACTTTTTTTTACGATACCCAAATGTCGTGAACTGGGAACCCAAAGTTGAAGCTTCAAACGGCAATTTAAGGCATTTCCCTTGCAGCTAGGCTACCGGAAGTGGGGTTTATCAGATTCTCCAACTCATTGTGCATCTAATAGGCGAATAAAATCACTACCAAAAATGACAAATCTTAATCGACTTTTTTTTACGATACCCAAATAACGTGAACTGGGAACCCAAAGTTGAAGCTTCAAACGGCAATTTAAGGCATTTCCCTTGCAGCTAGGCTACCGGAAGTGGGGTTTATCAGATTCTCCAACTCATTGTGCATCTAATAGGCGAATAAAATCACTACCAAAAATGACAAATCTTAATCGACTTTTTTTTACGATACCCAAATAACGTGAACTGGGAACCCAAAGTTGAAGCTTCAAACGGCAATTTAAGGCATTTCTCTTGCAGCTAGGCTACCGGAATTGGGGTTTATCAGATTCTCCAACTCATTGTGCATCTAATAGGCGAATAAAATCACTACCAAAAATGACAAATCTTAATCGACTTTTTTTTACGATACCCAAATAACGTGAACTGGGAACCCAAAGTTGAAGCTTCAAACGGCAATTTAAGGGAACCCAAAGTTGAAGCTTCAAACGGCAATTTAAGGCATTTCTCTTGCAGCTAGGCTACCGGAAGTGGGGTTTATCAGATTCTCCAACTCATTGTGCATCTAATAGGCGAATAAAATCACTACCAAAAATGACAAATCTTAATCGACTTTTTTTTACGATACCCAAATGTCGTGAACTGGGAACCCAAAGTTGAAGCTTCAAACGGCAATTTAAGGGAACCCAAAGTTGAAGCTTCAAACGGCAATTTAAGGCATTTCTCTTGCAGCTAGGCTACCGGAAGTGGGGTTTATCAGATTCTCCAACTCATTGTGCATCTAATAGGCGAATAAAATCACTACCAAAAATGACAAATCTTAATCGACTTTTTTTTACGATACCCAAATGTCGTGAACTGGGAACCCAAAGTTGAAGCTTCAAACGGCAATTTAAGGCGTTTCCCTTGCAGCTAGGCTACCGGAAGTGGGGTTTATCAGATTCTCCAACTCATTGTGCATCTAATAGGCGAATAAAATCACTACCAAAAATGACAAATCTTAATCGACTTTTTTTTACGATACCCAAATAACGTGAACTGGGAACCCAAAGTTGAAGCTTCAAACGGCAATTTAAGGCATTTCTCTTGCAGCTAGGCTACCGGAAGTGGGGTTTATCAGATTCTCCAACTCATTGTGCATCTAATAGGCGAATAAAATCACTACCAAAAATGACAAATCTTAATCGACTTTTTTTTACGATACCCAAATGTCGTGAACTGGGAACCCAAAGTTGAAGCTTCAAACGGCAATTTAAGGCGTTTCCCTTGCAGCTAGGCTACCGGAAGTGGGGTTTATCAGATTCTCCAACTCATTGTGCATCTAATAGGCGAATAAAATCACTACCAAAAATGACAAATCTTAATCGACTTTTTTTTACGATACCCAAATGTCGTGAACTGGGAACCCAAAGTTGAAGCTTCAAACGGCAATTTAAGGCATTTCCCTTGCAGCTAGGCTACCGGAAGTTGGGTTTATCAGATTCTCCAACTCATTGTGCATCTAATAGGCGAATAAAATCACTACCAAAAATGACAAATCTTAATCGACTTTTTTTTACGATACCCAAATGTCGTGAACTGGGAACCCAAAGTTGAAGCTTCAAACGGCAATTTAAGGCATTTCCCTTGCAGCTAGGCTACCGGAAGTGGGGTTTATCAGATTCTCCAACTCATTGTGCATCTAATAGGCGAATAAAATCACTACCAAAAATGACAAATCTTAATCGACTTTTTTTTACGATACCCAAATAACGTGAACTGGGAACCCAAAGTTGAAGCTTCAAACGGCAATTTAAGGCATTTCTCTTGCAGCTAGGCTACCGGAAGTGGGGTTTATCAGATTCTCCAACTCATTGTGCATCTAATAGGCGAATAAAATCACTACCAAAAATGACAAATCTTAATCGACTTTTTTTTACGATACCCAAATGTCGTGAACTGGGAACCCAAAGTTGAAGCTTCAAACGGCAATTTAAGGGAACCCAAAGTTGAAGCTTCAAACGGCAATTTAAGGCATTTCTCTTGCAGCTAGGCTACCGGAAGTGGGGTTTATCAGATTCTCCAACTCATTGTGCATCTAATAGGCGAATAAAATCACTACCAAAAATGACAAATCTTAATCGACTTTTTTTTACGATACCCAAATAACGTGAACTGGGAACCCAAAGTTGAAGCTTCAAACGGCAATTTAAGGGAACCCAAAGTTGAAGCTTCAAACGGCAATTTAAGGCATTTCTCTTGCAGCTAGGCTACCGGAAGTGGGGTTTATCAGATTCTCCAACTCATTGTGCATCTAATAGGCGAATAAAATCACTACCAAAAATGACAAATCTTAATCGACTTTTTTTTACGATACCCAAATGTCGTGAACTGGGAACCCAAAGTTGAAGCTTCAAACGGCAATTTAAGGGAACCCAAAGTTGAAGCTTCAAACGGCAATTTAAGGCATTTCTCTTGCAGCTAGGCTACCGGAAGTGGGGTTTATCAGATTCTCCAACTCATTGTGCATCTAATAGGCGAATAAAATCACTACCAAAAATGACAAATCTTAATCGACTTTTTTTTACGATACCCAAATGTCGTGAACTGGGAACCCAAAGTTGAAGCTTCAAACGGCAATTTAAGGCGTTTCCCTTGCAGCTAGGCTACCGGAAGTGGGGTTTATCAGATTCTCCAACTCATTGTGCATCTAATAGGCGAATAAAATCACTACCAAAAATGACAAATCTTAATCGACTTTTTTTTACGATACCCAAATAACGTGAACTGGGAACCCAAAGTTGAAGCTTCAAACGGCAATTTAAGGCATTTCTCTTGCAGCTAGGCTACCGGAAGTGGGGTTTATCAGATTCTCCAACTCATTGTGCATCTAATAGGCGAATAAAATCACTACCAAAAATGACAAATCTTAATCGACTTTTTTTTACGATACCCAAATGTCGTGAACTGGGAACCCAAAGTTGAAGCTTCAAACGGCAATTTAAGGGAACCCAAAGTTGAAGCTTCAAACGGCAATTTAAGGCATTTCTCTTGCAGCTAGGCTACCGGAAGTGGGGTTTATCAGATTCTCCAACTCATTGTGCATCTAATAGGCGAATAAAATCACTACCAAAAATGACAAATCTTAATCGACTTTTTTTTACGATACCCAAATGTCGTGAACTGGGAACCCAAAGTTGAAGCTTCAAACGGCAATTTAAGGCGTTTCCCTTGCAGCTAGGCTACCGGAAGTGGGGTTTATCAGATTCTCCAACTCATTGTGCATCTAATAGGCGAATAAAATCACTACCAAAAATGACAAATCTTAATCGACTTTTTTTTACGATACCCAAATGTCGTGAACTGGGAACCCAAAGTTGAAGCTTCAAACGGCAATTTAAGGCGTTTCCCTTGCAGCTAGGCTACCGGAAGTGGGGTTTATCAGATTCTCCAACTCATTGTGCATCTAATAGGCGAATAAAATCACTACCAAAAATGACAAATCTTAATCGACTTTTTTTTACGATACCCAAATGTCGTGAACTGGGAACCCAAAGTTGAAGCTTCAAACGGCAATTTAAGGGAACCCAAAGTTGAAGCTTCAAACGGCAATTTAAGGCATTTCTCTTGCAGCTAGGCTACCGGAAGTGGGGTTTATCAGATTCTCCAACTCATTGTGCATCTAATAGGCGAATAAAATCACTACCAAAAATGACAAATCTTAATCGACTTTTTTTTACGATACCCAAATGTCGTGAACTGGGAACCCAAAGTTGAAGCTTCAAACGGCAATTTAAGGCGTTTCCCTTGCAGCTAGGCTACCGGAAGTGGGGTTTATCAGATTCTCCAACTCATTGTGCATCTAATAGGCGAATAAAATCACTACCAAAAATGACAAATCTTAATCGACTTTTTTTTACGATACCCAAATAACGTGAACTGGGAACCCAAAGTTGAAGCTTCAAACGGCAATTTAAGGCATTTCTCTTGCAGCTAGGCTACCGGAAGTGGGGTTTATCAGATTCTCCAACTCATTGTGCATCTAATAGGCGAATAAAATCACTACCAAAAATGACAAATCTTAATCGACTTTTTTTTACGATACCCAAATGTCGTGAACTGGGAACCCAAAGTTGAAGCTTCAAACGGCAATTTAATGGAACCCAAAGTTGAAGCTTCAAACGGCAATTTAAGGCATTTCTCTTGCAGCTAGGCTACCGGAAGTGGGGTTTATCAGATTCTCCAACTCATTGTGCATCTAATAGGCGAATTAAATCACTACCAAAAATGACAAATCTTAATCGACTTTTTTTTACGATACCCAAATGTCGTGAACTGGGAACCCAAAGTTGAAGCTTCAAACGGCAATTTAAGGCGTTTCCCTTGCAGCTAGGCTACCGGAAGTGGGGTTTATCAGATTCTCCAACTCATTGTGCATCTAATAGGCGAATAAAATCACTGCCAAAAATGACAAATCTTAATCGACTTTTTTTTACGATACCCAAATGTCGTGAACTGGGAACCCAAAGTTGAAGCTTCAAACGGTAATTTAAGGCATTTCCCTTGCAGATAGGCTACCGGAAGTTGGGTTTATCAGATTCTCCAACTCATTGTGCATCTAATAGGCGAATAAAATCACTACCAAAAATGACAAATCTTAATCGACTTTTTTTTACGATACCCAAATGTCGTGAACTGGGAACCCAAAGTTGAAGCTTCTAACGGCAATTTAAGGCATTTCCCTTGCAGCTAGGCTACCGGAAGTGGGGTTTATCAGATTCTCCAACTCATTGTGCATCTAATAGGCGAATAAAATCACTACCAAAAATGACAAATCTTAATCGACTTTTTTTTACGATACCCAAATGTCGTGAACTGGGAACCCAAAGTTGAAGCTTCAAACGGCAATTTAAGGGAACCCAAAGTTGAAGCTTCAAACGGCAATTTAAGGCATTTCTCTTGCAGCTAGGCTACCGGAAGTGGGGTTTATCAGATTCTCCAACTCATTGTGCATCTAATAGGCGAATAAAATCACTACCAAAAATGACAAATCTTAATCGACTTTTTTTTACGATACCCAAATGTCGTGAACTGGGAACCCAAAGTTGAAGCTTCAAACGGCAATTTAAGGCGTTTCCCTTGCAGCTAGGCTACCGGAAGTGGGGTTTATCAGATTCTCCAACTCATTGTGCATCTAATAGGCGAATAAAATCACTACCAAAAATGACAAATCTTAATCGACTTTTTTTTACGATACCCAAATGTCGTGAACTGGGAACCCAAAGTTGAAGCTTCAAACGGCAATTTAAGGCATTTCCCTTGCAGCTAGGCTACCGGAAGTTGGGTTTATCAGATTCTCCAACTCATTGTGCATCTAATAGGCGAATAAAATCACTACCAAAAATGACAAATCTTAATCGACTTTTTTTTACGATACCCAAATGTCGTGAACTGGGAACCCAAAGTTGAAGCTTCAAACGGCAATTTAAGGCATTTCCCTTGCAGCTAGGCTACCGGAAGTGGGGTTTATCAGATTCTCCAACTCATTGTGCATCTAATAGGCGAATAAAATCACTACCAAAAATGACAAATCTTAATCGACTTTTTTTTACGATACCCAAATAACGTGAACTGGGAACCCAAAGTTGAAGCTTCAAACGGCAATTTAAGGCATTTCTCTTGCAGCTAGGCTACCGGAAGTGGGGTTTATCAGATTCTCCAACTCATTGTGCATCTAATAGGCGAATAAAATAACTACCTAAAATGACAAATCTTAATCGACTTTTTTTTACGATACCCAAATGTCGTGAACTGGGAACCCAAAGTTGAAGCTTCAAACGGCAATTTAAGGGAACCCAAAGTTGAAGCTTAAAACGGCAATTTAAGGCATTTCTCTTGCAGCTAGGCTACCGGAAGTGGGGTTTATCAGATTCTCCAACTCATTGTGCATCTAATAGGCGAATAAAATCACTACCAAAAATGACAAATCTTAATCGACTTTTTTTTACGATACCCAAATGTCGTGAACTGGGAACCCAAAGTTGAAGCTTCAAACGGCAATTTAAGGGAACCCAAAGTTGAAGCTTCAAACGGCAATTTAAGGCATTTCTCTTGCAGCTAGGCTACCGGAAGTGGGGTTTATCAGATTCTCCAAATCATTGTGCATCTAATAGGCGAATAAAATCACTACCAAAAATGACAAATCTTAATCGACTTTTTTTTACGATACCCAAATGTCGTGAACTGGGAACCCAAAGTTGAAGCTTCAAACGGCAATTTAAGGCGTTTCCCTTGCAGCTAGGCTACCGGAAGTGGGGTTTATCAGATTCTCCAACTCATTGTGCATCTAATAGGCGAATAAAATCACTACCAAAAATGACAAATCTTAATCGACTTTTTTTTACGATACCCAAATAACGTGAACTGGGAACCCAAAGTTGAAGCTTCAAACGGCAATTTAAGGCATTTCTCTTGCAGCTAGGCTACCGGAAGTGGGGTTTATCAGATTCTCCAACTCATTGTGCATCTAATAGGCGAATAAAATCACTACCAAAAATGACAAATCTTAATCGACTTTTTTTTACGATACCCAAATGTCGTGAACTGGGAACCCAAAGTTGAAGCTTCAAATGGCAATTTAAGGGAACCCAAAGTTGAAGCTTCAAACGCCAATTTAAGGCATTTCTCTTGCAGCTAGGCTACCGGAAGTGGGGTTTATCAGATTCTCCAACTCATTGTGCATCTAATAGGCGAATAAAATCACTACCAAAAATGACAAATCTTAATCGACTTTTTTTTACGATACCCAAATGTCGTGAACTGGGAACCCAAAGTTGAAGCTTCAAACGGCAATTTAAGGCGTTTCCCTTGCAGCTAGGCTACCGGAAGTGGGGTTTATCAGATTCTCCAACTCATTGTGCATCTAATAGGCGAATAAAATCACTACCAAAAATGACAAATCTTAATCGACTTTTTTTTACGATACCCAAATGTCGTGAACTGGGAACCCAAAGTTGAAGCTTCAAACGGCAATTTAAGGCATTTCCCTTGCAGCTAGGCTACCGGAAGTTGGGTTTATCAGATTCTCCAACTCATTGTGCATCTAATAGGCGAATAAAATCACTACCAAAAATGACAAATCTTAATCGACTTTTTTTTACGATACCCAAATGTCGTGAACTGGGAACCCAAAGTTGAAGCTTCAAACGGCAATTTAAGGCATTTCCCTTGCAGCTAGGCTACCGGAAGTGGGGTTTATCAGATTCTCCAACTCATTGTGCATCTAATAGGCGAATAAAATCACTACCAAAAATGACAAATCTTAATCGACTTTTTTTTACGATACCCAAATGTCGTGAACTGGGAACCCAAAGTTGAAGCTTCAAACGGCAATTTAAGGGAACCCAAAGTTGAAGCTTCAAACGGCAATTTAAGGCATTTCTCTTGCAGCTAGGCTACCGGAAGTGGGGTTTATCAGATTCTCCAACTCATTGTGCATCTAATAGGCGAATAAAATCACTACCAAAAATGACAAATCTTAATCGACTTTTTTTTACGATACCCAAATGTCGTGAACTGGGAACCCAAAGTTGAAGCTTCAAACGGCAATTTAAGGCGTTTCCCTTGCAGCTAGGCTACCGGAAGTGGGGTTTATCAGATTCTCCAACTCATTGTGCATCTAATAGGCGAATAAAATCACTACCAAAAATGACAAATCTTAATCGACTTTTTTTTACGATACCCAAATGTCGTGAACTGGGAACCCAAAGTTGAAGCTTCAAACGGCAATTTAAGGCATTTCCCTTGCAGCTAGGCTACCGGAAGTGGGGTTTATCAGATTCTCCAACTCATTGTGCATCTAATAGGCGAATAAAATCACTACCAAAAATGACAAATCTTAATCGACTTTTTTTTACGATACCCAAATAACGTGAACTGGGAACCCAAAGTTGAAGCTTCAAACGGCAATTTAAGGCATTTCTCTTGCAGCTAGGCTATCGGAAGTGGGGTTTATCAGATTCTCCAACTCATTGTGCATCTAATAGGCGAATAAAATCACTACCAAAAATGACAAATCTTAATCGACTTTTTTTTACGATACCCAAATGTCGTGAACTGGGAACCCAAAGTTGAAGCTTCAAACGGCAATTTAAGGGAACCCAAAGTTGAAGCTTCAAACGGCAATTTAAGGCATTTCTCTTGCAGCTAGGCTACCGGAAGTGGGGTTTATCAGATTCTCCAACTCATTGTGCATCTAATAGGCGAATAAAATCACTACCAAAAATGACAAATCTTAATCGACTTTTTTTTACGATACCCAAATAACGTGAACTGGGAACCCAAAGTTGAAGCTTCAAACGGCAATTTAAGGGAACCCAAAGTTGAAGCTTCAAACGGCAATTTAAGGCATTTATCTTGCAGCTAGGCTACCGGAAGTGGGGTTTATCAGATTCTCCAACTCATTGTGCATCTAATAGGCGAATAAAATCACTACCAAAAATGACAAATCTTAATCGACTTTTTTTTACGATACCCAAATGTCGTGAACTGGGAACCCAAAGTTGAAGCTTCAAACGGCAATTTAAGGGAACCCAAAGTTGAAGCTTCAAACGGCAATTTAAGGCATTTCTCTTGCAGCTAGGCTACCGGAAGTGGGGTTTATCAGATTCTCCAACTCATTGTGCATCTAATAGGCGAATAAAATCACTACCAAAAATGACAAATCTTAATCGACTTTTTTTTACGATACCCAAATGTCGTGAACTGGGAACCCAAAGTTGAAGCTTCAAACGGCAATTTAAGGCGTTTCCCTTGCAGCTAGGCTACCGGAAGAGGGGTTTATCAGATTCTCCAACTCATTGTGCATCTAATAGGCGAATAAAATCACTACCAAAAATGACAAATCTTAATCGACTTTTTTTTACGATACCCAAATAACGTGAACTGGGAACCCAAAGTTGAAGCTTCAAACGGCAATTTAAGGCATTTCTCTTGCAGCTAGGCTACCGGAAGTGGGGTTTATCAGATTCTCCAACTCATTGTGCATCTAATAGGCGAATAAAATCACTACCAAAAATGACAAATCTTAATCGACTTTTTTTTACGATACCCAAATGTCGTGAACTGGGAACCCAAAGTTGAAGCTTCAAACGGCAATTTAAGGGAACCCAAAGTTGAAGCTTCAAACGGCAATTTAAGGCATTTCTCTTGCAGCTAGGCTACCGGAAGTGGGGTTTATCAGATTCTCCAACTCATTGTGCATCTAATAGGCGAATAAAATCACTACCAAAAATGACAAATCTTAATCGACTTTTTTTTACGATACCCAAATGTCGTGAACTGGGAACCCAAAGTTGAAGCTTCAAACGGCAATTTAAGGCATTTCCCTTGCAGCTAGGCTACCGGAAGTGGGGTTTATCAGATTCTCCAACTCATTGTGCATCTAATAGGCGAATAAAATCACTACCAAAAATGACAAATCTTAATCGACTTTTTTTTACGATACCCAAATAACGTGAACTGGGAACCCAAAGTTGAAGCTTCAAACGGCAATTTAAGGCATTTCTCTTGCAGCTAGGCTACCGGAAGTGGGGTTTATCAGATTCTCCAACTCATTGTGCATCTAATAGGCGAATAAAATCACTACCAAAAATGACAAATCTTAATCGACTTTTTTTTACGATACCCAAATGTCGTGAACTGGGAACCCAAAGTTGAAGCTTCAAACGGCAATTTAAGGGAACCCAAAGTTGAAGCTTCAAACGGCAATTTAAGGCATTTCTCTTGCAGCTAGGCTACCGGAAGTGGGGTTTATCAGATTCTCCAACTCATTGTGCATCTAATAGGCGAATAAAATCACTACCAAAAATGACAAATCTTAATCGACTTTTTTTTACGATACCCAAATAACGTGAACTGGGAACCCAAAGTTGAAGCTTCAAACGGCAATTTAAGGGAACCCAAAGTTGAAGCTTCAAACGGCAATTTAAGGCATTTCTCTTGCAGCTAGGCTACCGGAAGTGGGGTTTATCAGATTCTCCAACTCATTGTGCATCTAATAGGCGAATAAAATCACTACCAAAAATGACAAATCTTAATCGACTTTTTTTTACGATACCCAAATGTCGTGAACTGGGAACCCAAAGTTGAAGCTTCAAACGGCAATTTAAGGGAACCCAAAGTTGAAGCTTCAAACGGCAATTTAAGGCATTTCTCTTGCAGCTAGGCTACCGGAAGTGGGGTTTATCAGATTCTCCAACTCATTGTGCATCTAATAGGCGAATAAAATCACTACCAAAAATGACAAATCTTAATCGACTTTTTTTTACGATACCCAAATGTCGTGAACTGGGAACCCAAAGTTGAAGCTTCAAACGGCAATTTAAGGCGTTTCCCTTGCAGCTAGGCTACCGGAAGTGGGGTTTATCAGATTCTCCAACTCATTGTGCATCTAATAGGCGAATAAAATCACTACCAAAAATGACAAATCTTAATCGACTTTTTTTTACGATACCCAAATAACGTGAACTGGGAACCCAAAGTTGAAGCTTCAAACGGCAATTTAAGGCATTTCTCTTGCAGCTAGGCTACCGGAAGTGGGGTTTATCAGATTCTCCAACTCATTGTGCATCTAATAGGCGAATAAAATCACTACCAAAAATGACAAATCTTAATCGACTTTTTTTTACGATACCCAAATGTCGTGAACTGGGAACCCAAAGTTGAAGCTTCAAACGGCAATTTAAGGCGTTTCCCTTGCAGCTAGGCTACCGGAAGTGGGGTTTATCAGATTCTCCAACTCATTGTGCATCTAATAGGCGAATAAAATCACTACCAAAAATGACAAATCTTAATCGACTTTTTTTTACGATACCCAAATGTCGTGAACTGGGAACCCAAAGTTGAAGCTTCAAACGGCAATTTAAGGGAACCCAAAGTTGAAGCTTCAAACGGCAATTTAAGGCATTTCTCTTGCAGCTAGGCTACCGGAAGTGGGGTTTATCAGATTCTCCAACTCATTGTGCATCTAATAGGCGAATAAAATCACTACCAAAAATGACAAATCTTAATCGACTTTTTTTTACGATACCCAAATGTCGTGAACTGGGAACCCAAAGTTGAAGCTTCAAACGGCAATTTAAGGCGTTTCCCTTGCAGCTAGGCTACCGGAAGTGGGGTTTATCAGATTCTCCAACTCATTGTGCATCTAATAGGCGAATAAAATCACTACCAAAAATGACAAATCTTAATCGACTTTTTTTTACGATACCCAAATGTCGTGAACTGGGAACCCAAAGTTGAAGCTTCAAACGGCAATTTAAGGCATTTCCCTTGCAGCTAGGCTACCGGAAGTTGGGTTTATCAGATTCTCCAACTCATTGTGCATCTAATAGGCGAATAAAATCACTACCAAAAATGACAAATCTTAATCGACTTTTTTTTACGATACCCAAATGTCGTGAACTGGGAACCCAAAGTTGAAGCTTCAAACGGCAATTTAAGGCATTTCCCTTGCAGCTAGGCTACCGGAAGTGGGGTTTATCAGATTCTCCAACTCATTGTGCATCTAATAGGCGAATAAAATCACTACCAAAAATGACAAATCTTAATCGACTTTTTTTTACGATACCCAAATGTCGTGAACTGGGAACCCAAAGTTGAAGCTTCAAACGGCAATTTAAGGGAACCCAAAGTTGAAGCTTCAAACGGCAATTTAAGGCATTTCTCTTGCAGCTAGGCTACCGGAAGTGGGGTTTATCAGATTCTCCAACTCATTGTGCATCTAATAGGCGAATAAAATCACTACCAAAAATGACAAATCTTAATCGACTTTTTTTTACGATACCCAAATGTCGTGAACTGGGAACCCAAAGTTGAAGCTTCAAACGGCAATTTAAGGCGTTTCCCTTGCAGCTAGGCTACCGGAAGTGGGGTTTATCAGATTCTCCAACTCATTGTGCATCTAATAGGCGAATAAAATCACTACCAAAAATGACAAATCTTAATCGACTTTTTTTTACGATACCCAAATGTCGTGAACTGGGAACCCAAAGTTGAAGCTTCAAACGGCAATTTAAGGCATTTCCCTTGCAGCTAGGCTACCGGAAGTTGGGTTTATCAGATTCTCCAACTCATTGTGCATCTAATAGGCGAATAAAATCACTACCAAAAATGACAAATCTTAATCGACTTTTTTTTACGATACCCAAATGTCGTGAACTGGGAACCCAAAGTTGAAGCTTCAAACGGCAATTTAAGGCATTTCCCTTGCAGCTAGGCTACCGGAAGTGGGGTTTATCAGATTCTCCAACTCATTGTGCATCTAATAGGCGAATAAAATCACTACCAAAAATGACAAATCTTAATCGACTTTTTTTTACGATACCCAAATAACGTGAACTGGGAACCCAAAGTTGAAGCTTCAAACGGCAATTTAAGGCATTTCCCTTGCAGCTAGGCTACCGGAAGTGGGGTTTATCAGATTCTCCAACTCATTGTGCATCTAATAGGCGAATAAAATCACTACCAAAAATGACAAATCTTAATCGACTTTTTTTTACGATACCCAAATAACGTGAACTGGGAACCCAAAGTTGAAGCTTCAAACGGCAATTTAAGGCATTTCTCTTGCAGCTAGGCTACCGGAAGTGGGGTTTATCAGATTCTCCAACTCATTGTGCATCTAATAGGCGAATAAAATCACTACCAAAAATGACAAATCTTAATCGACTTTTTTTTACGATACCTAAATAACGTGAACTGGGAACCCAAAGTTGAAGCTTCAAACGGCAATTTAAGGGAACCCAAAGTTGAAGCTTCAAACGGCAATTTAAGGCATTTCTCTTGCAGCTAGGCTACCGGAAGTGGGGTTTATCAGATTCTCCAACTCATTGTGCATCTAATAGGCGAATAAAATCACTACCAAAAATGACAAATCTTAATCGACTTTTTTTTACGATACCCAAATGTCGTGAACTGGGAACCCAAAGTTGAAGCTTCAAACGGCAATTTAAGGAAACCCAAAGTTGAAGCTTCAAACGGCAATTTAAGGCATTTCTCTTGCAGCTAGGCTACCGGAAGTGGGGTTTATCAGATTCTCCAACTCATTGTGCATCTAATAGGCGAATAAAATCACTACCAAAAATGACAAATCTTAATCGACTTTTTTTTACGATACCCAAATGTCGTGAACTGGGAACCCAAAGTTGAAGCTTCAAACGGCAATTTAAGGCGTTTCCCTTGCAGCTAGGCTACCGGAAGTGGGGTTTATCAGATTCTCCAACTCATTGTGCATCTAATAGGCGAATAAAATCACTACCAAAAATGACAAATCTTAATCGACTTTTTTTTACGATACCCAAATAACGTGAACTGGGAACCCAAAGTTGAAGCTTCAAACGGCAATTTAAGGCATTTCTCTTGCAGCTAGGCTACCGGAAGTGGGGTTTATCAGATTCTCCAACTCATTGTGCATCTAATAGGCGAATAAAATCACTACCAAAAATGACAAATCTTAATCGACTTTTTTTTACGATACCCAAATGTCGTGAACTGGGAACCCAAAGTTGAAGCTTCAAACGGCAATTTAAGGGAACCCAAAGTTGAAGCTTCAAACGGCAATTTAAGGCATTTCTCTTGCAGCTAGGCTACCGGAAGTGGGGTTTATCAGATTCTCCAACTCATTGTGCATCTAATAGGCGAATAAAATCACTACCAAAAATGACAAATCTTAATCGACTTTTTTTTACGATACCCAAATGTCGTGAACTGGGAACCCAAAGTTGAAGCTTCAAACGGCAATTTAAGGCATTTCTCTTGCAGCTAGGCTACCGGAAGTGGGGTTTATCAGATTCTCCAACTCATTGTGCATCTAATAGGCGAATAAAATCACTACCAAAAATGACAAATCTTAATCGACTTTTTTTTACGATACCCAAATGTCGTGAACTGGGAACCCAAAGTTGAAGCTTCAAACGGCAATTTAAGGCGTTTCCCTTGCAGCTAGGCTACCGGAAGTGGGGTTTATCAGATTCTCCAACTCATTGTGCATCTAATAGGCGAATAAAATCACTACCAAAAATGACAAATCTTAATCGACTTTTTTTTACGATACCCAAATAACGTGAACTGGGAACCCAAAGTTGAAGCTTCAAACGGCAATTTAAGGCATTTCTCTTGCAGCTAGGCTACCGGAAGTGGGGTTTATCAGATTCTCCAACTCATTGTGCATCTAATAGGCGAATAAAATCACTACCAAAAATGACAAATCTTAATCGACTTTTTTTTACGATACCCAAATGTCGTGAACTGGGAACCCAAAGTTGAAGCTTCAAACGGCAATTTAAGGCGTTTCCCTTGCAGCTAGGCTACCGGAAGTGGGGTTTATCAGATTCTCCAACTCATTGTGCATCTAATAGGCGAATAAAATCACTACCAAAAATGACAAATCTTAATCGACTTTTTTTTACGATACCCAAATGTCGTGAACTGGGAACCCAAAGTTGAAGCTTCAAACGGCAATTTAAGGCATTTCCCTTGCAGCTAGGCTACCGGAAGTTGGGTTTATCAGATTCTCCAACTCATTGTGCATCTAATAGGCGAATAAAATCACTACCAAAAATGACAAATCTTAATCGACTTTTTTTTACGATACCCAAATGTCGTGAACTGGGAACCCAAAGTTGAAGCTTCAAACGGCAATTTAAGGCATTTCCCTTGCAGCTAGGCTACCGGAAGTGGGGTTTATCAGATTCTCCAACTCATTGTGCATCTAATAGGCGAATAAAATCACTACCAAAAATGACAAATCTTAATCGACTTTTTTTTACGATACCCAAATAACGTGAACTGGGAACCCAAAGTTGAAGCTTCAAACGGCAATTTAAGGCATTTCTCTTGCAGCTAGGCTACCGGAAGTGGGGTTTATCAGATTCTCCAACTCATTGTGCATCTAATAGGCGAATAAAATCACTACCAAAAATGACAAATCTTAATCGACTTTTTTTTACGATACCCAAATGTCGTGAACTGGGAACCCAAAGTTGAAGCTTCAAACGGCAATTTAAGGGAACCGAAAGTTGAAGCTTCAAACGGCAATTTAAGGCATTTCTCTTGCAGCTAGGCTACCGGAAGTGGGGTTTATCAGATTCTCCAACTCATTGTGCATCTAATAGGCGAATAAAATCACTACCAAAAATGACAAATCTTAATCGACTTTTTTTTACGATACCCAAATAACGTGAACTGGGAACCCAAAGTTGAAGCTTCAAACGGCAATTTAAGGGAACCCAAAGTTGAAGCTTCAAACGGCAATTTAAGGCATTTCTCTTGCAGCTAGGCTACCGGAAGTGGGGTTTATCAGATTCTCCAACTCATTGTGCATCTAATAGGCGAATAAAATCACTACCAAAAATGACAAATCTTAATCGACTTTTTTTTACGATACCCAAATGTCGTGAACTGGGAACCCAAAGTTGAAGCTTCAAACGGCAATTTAAGGGAACCCAAAGTTGAAGCTTCAAACGGCAATTTAAGGCATTTCTCTTGCAGCTAGGCTACCGGAAGTGGGGTTTATCAGATTCTCCAACTCATTGTGCATCTAATAGGCGAATAAAATCACTACCAAAAATGACAAATCTTAATCGACTTTTTTTTACGATACCCAAATAACGTGAACTGGGAACCCAAAGTTGAAGCTTCAAACGGCAATTTAAGGCATTTCTCTTGCAGCTAGGCTACCGGAAGTGGGGTTTATCAGATTCTCCAACTCATTGTGCATCTAATAGGCGAATAAAATCACTACCAAAAATGACAAATCTTAATCGACTTTTTTTTACGATACCCAAATGTCGTGAACTGGGAACCCAAAGTTGAAGCTTCAAACGGCAATTTAAGGGAACCCAAAGTTGAAGCTTCAAACGGCAATTTAAGGCATTTCTCTTGCAGCTAGGCTACCGGAAGTGGGGTTTATCAGATTCTCCAACTCATTGTGCATCTAATAGGCGAATAAAATCACTACCAAAAATGACAAATCTTAATCGACTTTTTTTTACGATACCCAAATGTCGTGAACTGGGAACCCAAAGTTGAAGCTTCAAACGGCAATTTAAGGCGTTTCCCTTGCAGCTAGGCTACCGGAAGTGGGGTTTATCAGATTCTCCAACTCATTGTGCATCTAATAGGCGAATAAAATCACTACCAAAAATGACAAATCTTAATCGACTTTTTTTTACGATACCCAAATGTCGTGAACTGGGAACCCAAAGTTGAAGCTTCAAACGGCAATTTAAGGCATTTCCCTTGTAGCTAGGCTACCGGAAGTGGGGTTTATCAGATTCTCCAACTCATTGTGCATCTAATAGGCGAATAAAATCACTACCAAAAATGACAAATCTTAATCGACTTTTTTTTACGATACCCAAATGTCGTGAACTGGGAACCCAAAGTTGAAGCTTCAAACGGCAATTTAAGGGAACCCAAAGTTGAAGCTTCAAACGGCAATTTAAGGCATTTCTCTTGCAGCTAGGCTACCGGAAGTGGGGTTTATCAGATTCTCCAACTCATTGTGCATCTAATAGGCGAATAAAATCACTACCAAAAATGACAAATCTTAATCGACTTTTTTTTACGATACCCAAATGTCGTGAACTGGGAACCCAAAGTTGAAGCTTCAAACGGCAATTTAAGGGAACCCAAAGTTGAAGCTTCAAACGGCAATTTAAGGCATTTCTCTTGCAGCTAGGCTACCGGAAGTGGGGTTTATCAGATTCTCCAACTCATTGTGCATCTAATAGGCGAATAAAATCACTACCAAAAATGACAAATCTTAATCGACTTTTTTTTACGATACCCAAATAACGTGAACTGGGAACCCAAAGTTGAAGCTTCAAACGGCAATTTAAGGGAACCCAAAGTTGAAGCTTCAAACGGCAATTTAAGGCATTTCTCTTGCAGCTAGGCTACCGGAAGTGGGGTTTATCAGATTCTCCAACTCATTGTGCATCTAATAGGCGAATAAAATCACTACCAAAAATGACAAATCTTAATCGACTTTTTTTTACGATACCCAAATGTCGTGAACTGGGAACCCAAAGTTGAAGCTTCAAACGGCAATTTAAGGGAACCCAAAGTTGAAGCTTCAAACGGCAATTTAAGGCATTTCTCTTGCAGCTAGGCTACCGGAAGTGGGGTTTATCAGATTCTCCAACTCATTGTGCATCTAATAGGCGAATAAAATCACTACCAAAAATGACAAATCTTAATCGACTTTTTTTTACGATACCCAAATGTCGTGAACTGGGAACCCAAAGTTGAAGCTTCAAACGGCAATTTAAGGCGTTTCCCTTGCAGCTAGGCTACCGGAAGTGGGGTTTATCAGATTCTCCAACTCATTGTGCATCTAATAGGCGAATAAAATCACTACCAAAAATGACAAATCTTAATCGACTTTTTTTTACGATACCCAAATAACGTGAACTGGGAACCCAAAGTTGAAGCTTCAAACGGCAATTTAAGGCATTTCTCTTGCAGCTAGGCTACCGGAAGTGGGGTTTATCAGATTCTCCAACTCATTGTGCATCTAATAGGCGAATAAAATCACTACCAAAAATGACAAATCTTAATCGACTTTTTTTTACGATACCCAAATGTCGTGAACTGGGAACCCAAAGTTGAAGCTTCAAACGGCAATTTAAGGGAACCCAAAGTTGAAGCTTCAAACGGCAATTTAAGGCATTTCTCTTGCAGCTAGGCTACCGGAAGTGGGGTTTATCAGATTCTCCAACTCATTGTGCATCTAATAGGCGAATAAAATCACTACCAAAAATGACAAATCTTAATCGACTTTTTTTTACGATACCCAAATGTCGTGAACTGGGAACCCAAAGTTGAAGCTTCAAACGGCAATTTAAGGCGTTTCCCTTGCAGCTAGGCTACCGGAAGTGGGGTTTATCAGATTCTCCAACTCATTGTGCATCTAATAGGCGAATAAAATCACTACCAAAAATGACAAATCTTAATCGACTTTTTTTTACGATACCCAAATGTCGTGAACTGGGAACCCAAAGTTGAAGCTTCAAACGGCAATTTAAGGCGTTTCCCTTGCAGCTAGGCTACCGGAAGTGGGGTTTATCAGATTCTCCAACTCATTGTGCATCTAATAGGCGAATAAAATCACTACCAAAAATGACAAATCTTAATCGACTTTTTTTTACGATACCCAAATGTCGTGAACTGGGAACCCAAAGTTGAAGCTTCAAACGGCAATTTAAGGCATTTCCCTTGCAGCTAGGCTACCGGAAGTGGGGTTTATCAGATTCTCCAACTCATTGTGCATCTAATAGGCGAATAAAATCACTACCAAAAATGACAAATCTTAATCGACTTTTTTTTACGATACCCAAATAACGTAAACTGGGAACCCAAAGTTGAAGCTTCAAACGGCAATTTAAGGCATTTCTCTTGCAGCTAGGCTACCGGAAGTGGGGTTTATCAGATTCTCCAACTCATTGTGCATCTAATAGGCGAATAAAATCACTACCAAAAATGACAAATCTTAATCGACTTTTTTTTACGATACCCAAATGTCGTGAACTGGGAACCCAAAGTTGAAGCTTCAAACGGCAATTTAAGGGAACCCAAAGTTGAAGCTTCAAACGGCAATTTAAGGCATTTCTCTTGCAGCTAGGCTACCGGAAGTGGGGTTTATCAGATTCTCCAACTCATTGTGCATCTAATAGGCGAATAAAATCACTACCAAAAATGACAAATCTTAATCGACTTTTTTTTACGATACCCAAATAACGTGAACTGGGAACCCAAAGTTGAAGCTTCAAACGGCAATTTAAGGGAACCCAAAGTTGAAGCTTCAAACGGCAATTTAAGGCATTTCTCTTGCAGCTAGGCTACCGGAAGTGGGGTTTATCAGATTCTCCAACTCATTGTGCATCTAATAGGCGAATAAAATCACTACCAAAAATGACAAATCTTAATCGACTTTTTTTTACGATACCCAAATGTCGTGAACTGGGAACCCAAAGTTGAAGCTTCAAACGGCAATTTAAGGGAACCCAAAGTTGAAGCTTCAAACGGCAATTTAAGGCATTTCCCTTGCAGCTAGGCTACCGGAAGTGGGGTTTATCAGATTCTCCAACTCATTGTGCATCTAATAGGCGAATAAAATCACTACCAAAAATGACAAATCTTAATCGACTTTTTTTTACGATACCCAAATAACGTGAACTGGGAACCCAAAGTTGAAGCTTCAAACGGCAATTTAAGGCATTTCTCTTGCAGCTAGGCTACCGGAAGTGGGGTTTATCAGATTCTCCAACTCATTGTGCATCTAATAGGCGAATAAAATCACTACCAAAAATGACAAATCTTAATCGACTTTTTTTTACGATACCCAAATGTCGTGAACTGGGAACCCAAAGTTGAAGCTTCAAACGGCAATTTAAGGGAACCCAAAGTTGAAGCTTCAAACGGCAATTTAAGGCATTTCTCTTGCAGCTAGGCTACCGGAAGTGGGGTTTATCAGATTCTCCAACTCATTGTGCATCTAATAGGCGAATAAAATCACTACCAAAAATGACAAATCTTAATCGACTTTTTTTTACGATACCCAAATGTCGTGAACTGGGAACCCAAAGTTGAAGCTTCAAACGGCAATTTAAGGCGTTTCCCTTGCAGCTAGGCTACCGGAAGTGGGGTTTATCAGATTCTCCAACTCATTATGCATCTAATAGGCGAATAAAATCACTACCAAAAATGACAAATCTTAATCGACTTTTTTTTACGATACCCAAATGTCGTGAACTGGGAACCCAAAGTTGAAGCTTCAAACGGCAATTTAAGGCATTTCCCTTGCAGCTAGGCTACCGGAAGTTGGGTTTATCAGATTCTCCAACTCATTGTGCATCTAATAGGCGAATAAAATCACTACCAAAAATGACAAATCTTAATCGACTTTTTTTTACGATACCCAAATGTCGTGAACTGGGAACCCAAAGTTGAAGCTTCAAACGGCAATTTAAGGGAACCCAAAGTTGAAGCTTCAAACGGCAATTTAAGGCATTTCTCTTGCAGCTAGGCTACCGGAAGTGGGGTTTATCAGATTCTCCAACTCATTGTGCATCTAATAGGCGAATAAAATCACTACCAAAAATGACAAATCTTAATCGACTTTTTTTTACGATACCCAAATGTCGTGAACTGGGAACCCAAAGTTGAAGCTTCAAACGGCAATTTAAGGGAACCCAAAGTTGAAGCTTCAAACGGCAATTTAAGGCATTTCTCTTGCAGCTAGGCTACCGGAAGTGGGGTTTATCAGATTCTCCAACTCATTGTGCATCTAATAGGCGAATAAAATCACTACCAAAAATGACAAATCTTAATCGACTTTTTTTTACGATACCCAAATAACGTGAACTGGGAACCCAAAGTTGAAGCTTCAAACGGCAATTTAAGGGAACCCAAAGTTGAAGCTTCAAACGGCAATTTAAGGCATTTCTCTTGCAGCTAGGCTACCGGAAGTGGGGTTTATCAGATTCTCCAACTCATTGTGCATCTAATAGGCGAATAAAATCACTACCAAAAATGACAAATCTTAATCGACTTTTTTTTACGATACCCAAATGTCGTGAACTGGGAACCCAAAGTTGAAGCTTCAAACGGCAATTTAAGGGAACCCAAAGTTGAAGCTTCAAACAGCAATTTAAGGCATTTCTCTTGCAGCTAGGCTACCGGAAGTGGGGTTTATCAGATTCTCCAACTCATTGTGCATCTAATAGGCGAATAAAATCACTACCAAAAATGACAAATCTTAATCGACTTTTTTTTACGATACCCAAATGTCGTGAACTGGGAACCCAAAGTTGAAGCTTCAAACGGCAATTTAAGGCGTTTCCCTTGCAGCTAGGCTACCGGAAGTGGGGTTTATCAGATTCTCCAACTCATTGTGCATCTAATAGGCGAATAAAATCACTACCAAAAATGACAAATCTTAATCGACTTTTTTTTACGATACCCAAATAACGTGAACTGGGAACCCAAAGTTGAAGCTTCAAACGGCAATTTAAGGCATTTCTCTTGCAGCTAGGCTACCGGAAGTGGGGTTTATCAGATTCTCCAACTCATTGTGCATCTAATAGGCGAATAAAATCACTACCAAAAATGACAAATCTTAATCGACTTTTTTTTACGATACCCAAATGTCGTGAACTGGGAACCCAAAGTTGAAGCTTCAAACGGCAATTTAAGGGAACCCAAAGTTGAAGCTTCAAACGGCAATTTAAGGCATTTCTCTTGCAGCTAGGCTACCGGAAGTGGGGTTTATCAGATTCTCCAACTCATTGTGCATCTAATAGGCGAATAAAATCACTACCAAAAATGACAAATCTTAATCGACTTTTTTTTACGATACCCAAATGTCGTGAACTGGGAACCCAAAGTTGAAGCTTCAAACGGCAATTTAAGGCGTTTCCCTTGCAGCTAGGCTACCGGAAGTGGGGTTTATCAGATTCTCCAACTCATTGTGCATCTAATAGGCGAATAAAATCACTACCAAAAATGACAAATCTTAATCGACTTTTTTTTACGATACCCAAATGTCGTGAACTGGGAACCCAAAGTTGAAGCTTCAAACGGCAATTTAAGGCGTTTCCCTTGCAGCTAGGCTACCGGAAGTGGGGTTTATCAGATTCTCCAACTCATTGTGCATCTAATAGGCGAATAAAATCACTACCAAAAATGACAAATCTTAATCGACTTTTTTTTACGATACCCAAATAACGTGAACTGGGAACCCAAAGTTGAAGCTTCAAACGGCAATTTAAGGCATTTCTCTTGCAGCTAGGCTACCGGAAGTGGGGTTTATCAGATTATCCAACTCATTGTGCATCTAATAGGCGAATAAAATCACTACCAAAAATGACAAATCTTAATCGACTTTTTTTTACGATACCCAAATGTCGTGAACTGGGAACCCAAAGTTGAAGCTTCAAACGGCAATTTAAGGGAACCCAAAGTTGAAGCTTCAAACGGCAATTTAAGGCATTTCTCTTGCAGCTAGGCTACCGGAAGTGGGGTTTATCAGATTCTCCAACTCATTGTGCATCTAATAGGCGAATAAAATCACTACCAAAAATGACAAATCTTAATCGACTTTTTTTTACGATACCCAAATGTCGTGAACTGGGAACCCAAAGTTGAAGCTTCAAACGGCAATTTAAGGCGTTTCCCTTGCAGCTAGGCTACCGGAAGTGGGGTTTATCAGATTCTCCAACTCATTGTGCATCTAATAGGCGAATAAAATCACTACCAAAAATGACAAATCTTAATCGACTTTTTTTTACGATACCCAAATGTCGTGAACTGGGAACCCAAAGTTGAAGCTTCAAACGGCAATTTAAGGCATTTCCCTTGCAGCTAGGCTACCGGAAGTTGGGTTTATCAGATTCTCCAACTCATTGTGCATCTAATAGGCGAATAAAATCACTACCAAAAATGACAAATCTTAATCGACTTTTTTTTACGATACCCAAATGTCGTGAACTGGGAACCCAAAGTTGAAGCTTCAAACGGCAATTTAAGGCATTTCCCTTGCAGCTAGGCTACCGGAAGTGGGGTTTATCAGATTCTCCAACTCATTGTGCATCTAATAGGCGAATAAAATCACTACCAAAAATGACAAATCTTAATCGACTTTTTTTTACGATACCCAAATGTCGTGAACTGGGAACCCAAAGTTGAAGCTTCAAACGGCAATTTAAGGGAACCCAAAGTTGAAGCTTCAAACGGCAATTTAAGGCATTTCTCTTGCAGCTAGGCTACCGGAAGTGGGGTTTATCAGATTCTCCAACTCATTGTGCATCTAATAGGCGAATAAAATCACTACCAAAAATGACAAATCTTAATCGACTTTTTTTTACGATACCCAAATGTCGTGAACTGGGAACCCAAAGTTGAAGCTTCAAACGGCAATTTAAGGCGTTTCCCTTGCAGCTAGGCTACCGGAAGTGGGGTTTATCAGATTCTCCAACTCATTGTGCATCTAATAGGCGAATAAAATCACTACCAAAAATGACAAATCTTAATCGACTTTTTTTTACGATACCCAAATGTCGTGAACTGGGAACCCAAAGTTGAAGCTTCAAACGGCAATTTAAGGCATTTCCCTTGCAGCTAGGCTACCGGAAGTTGGGTTTATCAGATTCTCCAACTCATTGTGCATCTAATAGGCGAATAAAATCACTACCAAAAATGACAAATCTTAATCGACTTTTTTTTACGATACCCAAATGTCGTGAACTGGGAACCCAAAGTTGAAGCTTCAAACGGCAATTTAAGGCATTTCCCTTGCAGCTAGGCTACCGGAAGTGGGGTTTATCAGATTCTCCAACTCATTGTGCATCTAATAGGCGAATAAAATCACTACCAAAAATGACAAATCTTAATCGACTTTTTTTTACGATACCCAAATAACGTGAACTGGGAACCCAAAGTTGAAGCTTCAAACGGCAATTTAAGGCATTTCTCTTGCAGCTAGGCTACCGGAAGTGGGGTTTATCAGATTCTCCAACTCATTGTGCATCTAATAGGCGAATAAAATCACTACCAAAAATGACAAATCTTAATCGACTTTTTTTTACGATACCCAAATGTCGTGAACTGGGAACCCAAAGTTGAAGCTTCAAACGGCAATTTAAGGGAACCCAAAGTTGAAGCTTCAAACGGCAATTTAAGGCATTTCTCTTGCAGCTAGGCTACCGGAAGTGGGGTTTATCAGATTCTCCAACTCATTGTGCATCTAATAGGCGAATAAAATCACTACCAAAAATGACAAATCTTAATCGACTTTTTTTTACGATACCCAAATGTCGTGAACTGGGAACCCAAAGTTGAAGCTTCAAACGGCAATTTAAGGGAACCCAAAGTTGAAGCTTCAAACGGCAATTTAAGGCATTTCTCTTGCAGCTAGGCTACCGGAAGTGGGGTTTATCAGATTCTCCAACTCATTGTGCATCTAATAGGCGAATAAAATCACTACCAAAAATGACAAATCTTAATCGACTTTTTTTTACGATACCCAAATGTCGTGAACTGGGAACCCAAAGTTGAAGCTTCAAACGGCAATTTAAGGCGTTTCCCTTGCAGCTAGGCTACCGGAAGTGGGGTTTATCAGATTCTCCAACTCATTGTGCATCTAATAGGCGAATAAAATCACTACCAAAAATGACAAATCTTAATCGACTTTTTTTTACGATACCCAAATGTCGTGAACTGGGAACCCAAAGTTGAAGCTTCAAACGGCAATTTAAGGCATTTCCCTTGCAGCTAGGCTACCGGAAGTTGGGTTTATCAGATTCTCCAACTCATTGTGCATCTAATAGGCGAATAAAATCACTACCAAAAATGACAAATCTTAATCGACTTTTTTTTACGATACCCAAATGTCGTGAACTGGGAACCCAAAGTTGAAGCTTCAAACGGCAATTTAAGGCATTTCCCTTGCAGCTAGGCTACCGGAAGTGGGGTTTATCAGATTCTCCAACTCATTGTGCATCTAATAGGCGAATAAAATCACTACCAAAAATGACAAATCTTAATCGACTTTTTTTTACGATACCCAAATAACGTGAACTGGGAACCCAAAGTTGAAGCTTCAAACGGCAATTTAAGGCATTTCTCTTGCAGCTAGGCTACCGGAAGTGGGGTTTATCAGATTCTCCAACTCATTGTGCATCTAATAGGCGAATAAAATCACTACCAAAAATGACAAATCTTAATCGACTTTTTTTTACGATACCCAAATGTCGTGAACTGGGAACCCAAAGTTGAAGCTTCAAACGGCAATTTAAGGGAACCCAAAGTTGAAGCTTCAAACGGCAATTTAAGGCATTTCTCTTGCAGCTAGGCTACCGGAAGTGGGGTTTATCAGATTCTCCAACTCATTGTGCATCTAATAGGCGAATAAAATCACTACCAAAAATGACAAATCTTAATCGACTTTTTTTTACGATACCCAAATAACGTGAACTGGGAACCCAAAGTTGAAGCTTCAAACGGCAATTTAAGGGAACCCAAAGTTGAAGCTTCAAACGGCAATTTAAGGCATTTCTCTTGCAGCTAGGCTACCGGAAGTGGGGTTTATCAGATTCTCCAACTCATTGTGCATCTAATAGGCGAATAAAATCACTACCAAAAATGACAAATCTTAATCGACTTTTTTTTACGATACCCAAATGTCGTGAACTGGGAACCCAAAGTTGAAGCTTCAAACGGCAATTTAAGGGAACCCAAAGTTGAAGCTTCAAACGGCAATTTAAGGCATTTCTCTTGCAGCTAGGCTACCGGAAGTGGGGTTTATCAGATTCTCCAACTCATTGTGCATCTAATAGTCGAATAAAATCACTACCAAAAATGACAAATCTTAATCGACTTTTTTTTACGATACCCAAATGTCGTGAACTGGGAACCCAAAGTTGAAGCTTCAAACGGCAATTTAAGGCGTTTCCCTTGCAGCTAGGCTACCGGAAGTGGGGTTTATCAGATTCTCCAACTCATTGTGCATCTAATAGGCGAATAAAATCACTACCAAAAATGACAAATCTTAATCGACTTTTTTTTACGATACCCAAATAACGTGAACTGGGAACCCAAAGTTGAAGCTTCAAACGGCAATTTAAGGCATTTCTCTTGCAGCTAGGCTACCGGAAGTGGGGTTTATCAGATTCTCCAACTCATTGTGCATCTAATAGGCGAATAAAATCACTACCAAAAATGACAAATCTTAATCGACTTTTTTTTACGATACCCAAATGTCGTGAACTGGGAACCCAAAGTTGAAGCTTCAAACGGCAATTTAAGGGAACCCAAAGTTGAAGCTTCAAACGGCAATTTAAGGCATTTCTCTTGCAGCTAGGCTACCGGAAGTGGGGTTTATCAGATTCTCCAACTCATTGTGCATCTAATAGGCGAATAAAATCACTACCAAAAATGACAAATCTTAATCGACTTTTTTTTACGATACCCAAATGTCGTGAACTGGGAACCCAAAGTTGAAGCTTCAAACGGCAATTTAAGGCGTTTCCCTTGCAGCTAGGCTACCGGAAGTGGGGTTTATCAGATTCTCCAACTCATTGTGCATCTAATAGGCGAATAAAATCACTACCAAAAATGACAAATCTTAATCGACTTTTTTTTACGTTACCCAAATGTCGTGAACTGGGAACCCAAAGTTGAAGCTTCAAACGGCAATTTAAGGCGTTTCCCTTGCAGCTAGGCTACCGGAAGTGGGGTTTATCAGATTCTCCAACTCATTGTGCATCTAATAGGCGAATAAAATCACTACCAAAAATGACAAATCTTAATCGACTTTTTTTTACGATACCCAAATGTCGTGAACTGGGAACCCAAAGTTGAAGCTTCAAACGGCAATTTAAGGCATTTCCCTTGCAGCTAGGCTACCGGAAGTGGGGTTTATCAGATTCTCCAACTCATTGTGCATCTAATAGGCGAATAAAATCACTACCAAAAATGACAAATCTTAATCGACTTTTTTTTACGATACCCAAATGTCGTGAACTGGGAACCCAAAGTTGAAGCTTCAAACGGCAATTTAAGGGAACCCAAAGTTGAAGCTTCAAACGGCAATTTAAGGCATTTCTCTTGCAGCTAGGCTACCGGAAGTGGGTTTTATCAGATTCTCCAACTCATTGTGCATCTAATAGGCGAATAAAATCACTACCAAAAATGACAAATCTTAATCGACTTTTTTTTACGATACCCAAATGTCGTGAACTGGGAACCCAAAGTTGAAGCTTCAAACGGCAATTTAAGGCGTTTCCCTTGCAGCTAGGCTACCGGAAGTGGGGTTTATCAGATTCTCCAACTCATTGTGCATCTAATAGGCGAATAAAATCACTACCAAAAATGACAAATCTTAATCGACTTTTTTTTACGATACCCAAATAACGTGAACTGGGAACCCAAAGTTGAAGCTTCAAACGGCAATTTAAGGCATTTCTCTTGCAGCTAGGCTACCGGAAGTGGGGTTTATCAGATTCTCCAACTCATTGTGCATCTAATAGGCGAATAAAATCACTACCAAAAATGACAAATCTTAATCGACTTTTTTTTACGATACCCAAATGTCGTGAACTGGGAACCCAAAGTTGAAGCTTCAAACGGCAATTTAAGGGAACCCAAAGTTGAAGCTTCAAACGGCAATTTAAGGCATTTCTCTTGCAGCTAGGCTACCGGAAGTGGGGTTTATCAGATTCTCCAACTCATTGTGCATCTAATAGGCGAATAAAATCACTACCAAAAATGACAAATCTTAATCGACTTTTTTTTACGATACCCAAATGTCGTGAACTGGGAACCCAAAGTTGAAGCTTCAAACGGCAATTTAAGGCGTTTCCCTTGCAGCTAGGCTACCGGAAGTGGGGTTTATCAGATTCTCCAACTCATTGTGCATCTAATAGGCGAATAAAATCACTACCAAAAATGACAAATCTTAATCGACTTTTTTTTACGATACCCAAATGTCGTGAACTGGGAACCCAAAGTTGAAGCTTCAAACGGCAATTTAAGGCATTTCCCTTGCAGCTAGGCTACCGGAAGTTGGGTTTATCAGATTCTCCAACTCATTGTGCATCTAATAGGCGAATAAAATCACTACCAAAAATGACAAATCTTAATCGACTTTTTTTTACGATACCCAAATGTCGTGAACTGGGAACCCAAAGTTGAAGCTTCAAACGGCAATTAAAGCATTTCCCTTGCAGCTAGGCTACCGGAAGTGGGGTTTATCAGATTCTCCAACTCATTGTGCATCTAATAGGCGAATAAAATCACTACCAAAAATGACAAATCTTAATCGACTTTTTTTTACGATACCCAAATGTCGTGAACTGGGAACCCAAAGTTGAAGCTTCAAACGGCAATTTAAGGGAACCCAAAGTTGAAGCTTCAAACGGCAATTTAAGGCATTTCTCTTGCAGCTAGGCTACCGGAAGTGGGGTTTATCAGATTCTCCAACTCATTGTGCATCAAATAGGCGAATAAAATCACTACCAAAAATGACAAATCTTAATCGACTTTTTTTTAAGATACCCAAATGTCGTGAACTGGGAACCCAAAGTTGAAGCTTCAAACGGCAATTTAAGGCATTTCCCTTGCAGCTAGGCTACCGGAAGTGGGGTTTATCAGATTCTCCAACTCATTGTGCATCTAATAGGCGAATAAAATCACTACCAAAAATGACAAATCTTAATCGACTTTTTTTTACGATACCCAAATAACGTGAACTGGGAACCCAAAGTTGAAGCTTCAAACGGCAATTTAAGGCATTTCTCTTGCAGCTAGGCTACCGGAAGTGGGGTTTATCAGATTCTCCAACTCATTGTGCATCTAATAGGCGAATAAAATCACTACCAAAAATGACAAATCTTAATCGACTTTTTTTTACGATACCCAAATAACGTGAACTGGGAACCCAAAGTTGAAGCTTCAAACGGCAATTTAAGGGAACCCAAAGTTGAAGCTTCAAACGGCAATTTAAGGCATTTCTCTTGCAGCTAGGCTACCGGAAGTGGGGTTTATCAGATTCTCCAACTCATTGTGCATCTAATAGGCGAATAAAATCACTACCAAAAATGACAAATCTTAATCGACTTTTTTTTACGATACCCAAATGTCGTGAACTGGGAACCCAAAGTTGAAGCTTCAAACGGCAATTTAAGGGAACCCAAAGTTGAAGCTTCAAACGGCAATTTAAGGCATTTCTCTTGCAGCTAGGCTACCGGAAGTGGGGTTTATCAGATTCTCCAACTCATTGTGCATCTAATAGGCGAATAAAATCACTACCAAAAATGACAAATCTTAATCGACTTTTTTTTACGATACCCAAATGTCGTGAACTGGGAACCCAAAGTTGAAGCTTCAAACAGCAATTTAAGGCGTTTCCCTTGCAGCTAGGCTACCGGAAGTGGGGTTTATCAGATTCTCCAACTCATTGTGCATCTAATAGGCGAATAAAATCACTACCAAAAATGACAAATCTTAATCGACTTTTTTTTACGATACCCAAATAACGTGAACTGGGAACCCAAAGTTGAAGCTTCAAACGGCAATTTAAGGCATTTCTCTTGCAGCTAGGCTACCGGAAGTGGGGTTTATCAGATTCTCCAACTCATTGTGCATCTAATAGGCGAATAAAATCACTACCAAAAATGACAAATCTTAATCGACTTTTTTTTACGATACCCAAATGTCGTGAACTGGGAACCCAAAGTTGAAGCTTCAAACGGCAATTTAAGGGAACCCAAAGTTGAAGCTTCAAACGGCAATTTAAGGCATTTCTCTTGCAGCTAGGCTACCGGAAGTGGGGTTTATCAGATTCTCCAACTCATTGTGCATCTAATAGGCGAATAAAATCACTACCAAAAATGACAAATCTTAATCGACTTTTTTTTACGATACCCAAATGTCGTGAACTGGGAACCCAAAGTTGAAGCTTCAAACGGCAATTTAAGGCGTTTCCCTTGCAGCTAGGCTACCGGAAGTGGGGTTTATCAGATTCTCCAACTCATTGTGCATCTAATAGGCGAATAAAATCACTACCAAAAATGACAAATCTTAATCGACTTTTTTTTACGATACCCAAATGTCGTGAACTGGGAACCCAAAGTTGAAGCTTCAAACGGCAATTTAAGGCGTTTCCCTTGCAGCTAGGCTACCGGAAGTGGGGTTTATCAGATTCTCCAACTCATTGTGCATCTAATAGGCGAATAAAATCACTACCAAAAATGACAAATCTTAATCGACTTTTTTTTACGATACCCAAATGTCGTGAACTGGGAACCCAAAGTTGAAGCTTCAAACGGCAATTTAAGGCATTTCCCTTGCAGCTAGGCTACCGGAAGTGGGGTTTATCAGATTCTCCAACTCATTGTGCATCTAATAGGCGAATAAAATCACTACCAAAAATGACAAATCTTAATCGACTTTTTTTTACGATACCCAAATGTCGTGAACTGGGAACCCAAAGTTGAAGCTTCAAACGGCAATTTAAGGCGTTTCCCTTGCAGCTAGGCTACCGGAAGTGGGGTTTATCAGATTCTCCAACTCATTGTGCATCTAATAGGCGAATAAAATCACTACCAAAAATGACAAATCTTAATCGACTTTTTTTTACGATACCCAAATGTCGTGAACTGGGAACCCAAAGTTGAAGCTTCAAACGGCAATTTAAGGCATTTCCCTTGCAGCTAGGCTACCGGAAGTTGGGTTTATCAGATTCTCCAACTCATTGTGCATCTAATAGGCGAATAAAATCACTACCAAAAATGACAAATCTTAATCGACTTTTTTTTACGATACCCAAATGTCGTGAACTGGGAACCCAAAGTTGAAGCTTCAAACGGCAATTTAAGGCATTTCCCTTGCAGCTAGGCTACCGGAAGTGGGGTTTATCAGATTCTCCAACTCATTGTGCATCTAATAGGCGAATAAAATCACTACCAAAAATGACAAATCTTAATTGACTTTTTTTTACGATACCCAAATGTCGTGAACTGGGAACCCAAAGTTGAAGCTTCAAACGGCAATTTAAGGGAACCCAAAGTTGAAGCTTCAAACGGCAATTTAAGGCATTTCTCTTGCAGCTAGGCTACCGGAAGTGGGGTTTATCAGATTCTCCAACTCATTGTGCATCTAATAGGCGAATAAAATCACTACCAAAAATGACAAATCTTAATCGACTTTTTTTTACGATACCCAAATGTCGTGAACTGGGAACCCAAAGTTGAAGCTTCAAACGGCAATTTAAGGCGTTTCCCTTGCAGCTAGGCTACCGGAAGTGGGGTTTATCAGATTCTCCAACTCATTGTGCATCTAATAGGCGAATAAAATCACTACCAAAAATGACAAATCTTAATCGACTTTTTTTTACGATACCCAAATGTCGTGAACTGGGAACCCAAAGTTGAAGCTTCAAACGGCAATTTAAGGCGTTTCCCTTGCAGCTAGGCTACCGGAAGTGGGGTTTATCAGATTCTCCGACTCATTGTGCATCTAATAGGCGAATAAAATCACTACCAAAAATGACAAATCTTAATCGACTTTTTTTTACGATACCCAAATGTCGTGAACTGGGAACCCAAAGTTGAAGCTTCAAACGGCAATTTAAGGCATTTCCCTTGCAGCTAGGCTACCGGAAGTTGGGTTTATCAGATTCTCCAACTCATTGTGCATCTAATAGGCGAATAAAATCACTACCAAAAATGACAAATCTTAATCGACTTTTTTTTACGATACCCAAATGTCGTGAACTGGGAACCCAAAGTTGAAGCTTCAAACGGCAATTTA
Source organism: Acanthosepion lycidas (assembly GCA_963932145.1). NCBI lineage: Eukaryota > Metazoa > Mollusca > Cephalopoda > Sepiida > Sepiidae > Acanthosepion > Acanthosepion lycidas. Next base: position 78,531 of record CAWVQA010000869.1, read on the forward strand.
AGGCATTTCCCTTGCAGCTAGGCTACCGGAAGTGGGGTTTATCAGATTCTCCAACTCATTGTGCATCTAATAGGCGAATAAAATCACTACCAAAAATGACAAATCTTAATCGACTTTTTTACGATACCCAAATAACGTGAACTGGGAACCCAAAGTTGAAGCTTCAAACGGCAATTTAAGGGAACCCAAAGTTGAAGCTTCAAACGGCAATTTAAGGCATTTCTCTTGCAGCTAGGCTACCGGAAGTGGGGTTTATCAGATTCTCCAACTCATTGTGCATCTAATAGGCGAATAAAATCACTACCAAAAATGACAAATCTTAATCGACTTTTTTTTACGATACCCAAATGTCGTGAACTGGGAACCCAAAGTTGAAGCTTCAAACGGCAATTTAAGGCATTTCCCTTGCAGCTAGGCTACCGGAAGTGGGGTTTATCAGATTCTCCAACTCATTGTGCATCTAATAGGCGAATAAAATCACTACCAAAAATGACAAATCTTAATCGACTTTTTTTTACGATACCCAAATAACGTGAACTGGGAACCCAAAGTTGAAGCTTCAAACGGCAATTTAAGGGAACCCAAAGTTGAAGCTTCAAACGGCAATTTAAGGCATTTCTCTTGCAGCTAGGCTACCGGAAGTGGGGTTTATCAGATTCTCCAACTCATTGTGCATCTAATAGGCGAATAAAATCACTACCAAAAATGACAAATCTTAATCGACTTTTTTTTACGATACCCAAATGTCGTGAACTGGGAACCCAAAGTTGAAGCTTCAAACGGCAATTTAAGGGAACCCAAAGTTGAAGCTTCAAACGGCAATTTAAGGCATTTCTCTTGCAGCTAGGCTACCGGAAGTGGGGTTTATCAGATTCTCCAACTCATTGTGCATCTAATAGGCGAATAAAATCACTACCAAAAATGACAAATCTTAATCGACTTTTTTTTACGATACCCAAATGTCGTGAACTGGGAACCCAAAGTTGAAGCTTCAAACGGCAATTTAAGGCGTTTCCCTTGCAGCTAGGCTACCGGAAGTGGGGTTTATCAGATTCTCCAACTCATTGTGCATCTAATAGGCGAATAAAATCACTACCAAAAATGACAAATCTTAATCGACTTTTTTTTACGATACCCAAATAACGTGAACTGGGAACCCAAAGTTGAAGCTTCAAACGGCAATTTAAGGCATTTCTCTTGCAGCTAGGCTACCGGAAGTGGGGTTTATCAGATTCTCCAACTCATTGTGCATCTAATAGGCGAATAAAATCACTACCAAAAATGACAAATCTTAATCGACTTTTTTTTACGATACCCAAATGTCGTGAACTGGGAACCCAAAGTTGAAGCTTCAAACGGCAATTTAAGGGAACCCAAAGTTGAAGCTTCAAACGGCAATTTAAGGCATTTCTCTTGCAGCTAGGCTACCGGAAGTGGGGTTTATCAGATTCTCCAACTCATTGTGCATCTAATAGGCGAATAAAATCACTACCAAAAATGACAAATCTTAATCGACTTTTTTTTACGATACCCAAATGTCGTGAACTGGGAACCCAAAGTTGAAGCTTCAAACGGCAATTTAAGGGAACCCAAAGTTGAAGCTTCAAACGGCAATTTAAGGCATTTCTCTTGCAGCTAGGCTACCGGAAGTGGGGTTTATCAGATTCTCCAACTCATTGTGCATCTAATAGGCGAATAAAATCACTACCAAAAATGACAAATCTTAATCGACTTTTTTTTACGATACCCAAATGTCGTGAACTGGGAAGCCAAAGTTGAAGCTTCAAACGGCAATTTAAGGCATTTCCCTTGCAGCTAGGCTACCGGAAGTGGGGTTTATCAGATTCTCCAACTCATTGTGCATCTAATAGGCGAATAAAATCACTACCAAAAATGACAAATCTTAATCGACTTTTTTTTACGATACCCAAATGTCGTGAACTGGGAACCCAAAGTTGAAGCTTCAAACGGCAATTTAAGGGAACCCAAAGTTGAAGCTTCAAACGGCAATTTAAGGCATTTCTCTTGCAGCTAGGCTACCGGAAGTGGGGTTTATCAGATTCTCCAACTCATTGTGCATCTAATAGGCGAATAAAATCACTACCAAAAATGACAAATCTTAATCGACTTTTTTTTACGATACCCAAATGTCGTGAACTGGGAACCCAAAGTTGAAGCTTCAAACGGCAATTTAAGGCGTTTCCCTTGCAGCTAGGCTACCGGAAGTGGGGTTTATCAGATTCTCCAACTCATTGTGCATCTAATAGGCGAATAAAATCACTACCAAAAATGACAAATCTTAATCGACTTTTTTTTACGATACCCAAATGTCGTGAACTGGGAACCCAAAGTTGAAGCTTCAAACGGCAATTTAAGGCGTTTCCCTTGCAGCTAGGCTACCGGAAGTGGGGTTTATCAGATTCTCCAACTCATTGTGCATCTAATAGGCGAATAAAATCACTACCAAAAATGACAAATCTTAATCGACTTTTTTTTACGATACCCAAATGTCGTGAACTGGGAACCCAAAGTTGAAGCTTCAAACGGCAATTTAAGGCGTTTCCCTTGCAGCTAGGCTACCGGAAGTGGGGTTTATCAGATTCTCCAACTCATTGTGCATCTAATAGGCGAATAAAATCACTACCAAAAATGACAAATCTTAATCGACTTTTTTTTACGATACCCAAATGTCGTGAACTGGGAACCCAAAGTTGAAGCTTCAAACGGCAATTTAAGGCATTTCCCTTGCAGCTAGGCTACCGGAAGTGGGGTTTATCAGATTCTCCAACTCATTGTGCATCTAATAGGCGAATAAAATCACTACCAAAAATGACAAATCTTAATCGACTTTTTTTTACGATACCCAAATGTCGTGAACTGGGAACCCAAAGTTGAAGCTTCAAACGGCAATTTAAGGGAACCCAAAGTTGAAGCTTCAAACGGCAATTTAAGGCATTTCTCTTGCAGCTAGGCTACCGGAAGTGGGGTTTATCAGATTCTCCAACTCATTGTGCATCTAATAGGCGAATAAAATCACTACCAAAAATGACAAATCTTAATCGACTTTTTTTTACGATACCCAAATGTCGTGAACTGGGAACCCAAAGTTGAAGCTTCAAACGGCAATTTAAGGCGTTTCCCTTGCAGCTAGGCTACCGGAAGTGGGGTTTATCAGATTCTCCAACTCATTGTGCATCTAATAGGCGAATAAAATCACTACCAAAAATGACAAATCTTAATCGACTTTTTTTTACGATACCCAAATAACGTGAACTGGGAACCCAAAGTTGAAGCTTCAAACGGCAATTTAAGGCATTTCTCTTGCAGCTAGGCTACCGGAAGTGGGGTTTATCAGATTCTCCAACTAATTGTGCATCTAATAGGCGAATAAAATCACTACCAAAAATGACAAATCTTAATCGACTTTTTTTTACGATACCCAAATAACGTGAACTGGGAACCCAAAGTTGAAGCTTCAAACGGCAATTTAAGGCATTTCTCTTGCAGCTAGGCTACCGGAAGTGGGGTTTATCAGATTCTCCAACTCATTGTGCATCTAATAGGCGAATAAAATCACTACCAAAAATGACAAATCTTAATCGACTTTTTTTTACGATACCCAAATAACGTGAACTGGGAACCCAAAGTTGAAGCTTCAAACGGCAATTTAAGGCATTTCCCTTGCAGCTAGGCTACCGGAAGTGGGGTTTATCAGATTCTCCAACTCATTGTGCATCTAATAGGCGAATAAAATCACTACCAAAAATGACAAATCTTAATCGACTTTTTTTTACGATACCCAAATAACGTGAACTGGGAACCCAAAGTTGAAGCTTCAAACGGCAATTTAAGGGAACCCAAAGTTGAAGCTTCAAACGGCAATTTAAGGCATTTCTCTTGCAGCTAGGCTACCGGAAGTGGGGTTTATCAGATTCTCCAACTCATTGTGCATCTAATAGGCGAATAAAATCACTACCAAAAATGACAAATCTTAATCGACTTTTTTTTACGATACCCAAATGTCGTGAACTGGGAACCCAAAGTTGAAGCTTCAAACGGCAATTTAAGGGAACCCAAAGTTGAAGCTTCAAACGGCAATTTAAGGCATTTCTCTTGCAGCTAGGCTACCGGAAGTGGGGTTTATCAGATTCTCCAACTCATTGTGCATCTAATAGGCGAATAAAATCACTACCAAAAATGACAAATCTTAATCGACTTTTTTTTACGATACCCAAATGTCGTGAACTGGGAACCCAAAGTTGAAGCTTCAAACGGCAATTTAAGGCGTTTCCCTTGCAGCTAGGCTACCGGAAGTGGGGTTTATCAGATTCTCCAACTCATTGTGCATCTAATAGGCGAATAAAATCACTACCAAAAATGACAAATCTTAATCGACTTTTTTTTACGATACCCAAATAACGTGAACTGGGAACCCAAAGTTGAAGCTTCAAACGGCAATTTAAGGCATTTCTCTTGCAGCTAGGCTACCGGAAGTGGGGTTTATCAGATTCTCCAACTCATTGTGCATCTAATAGGCGAATAAAATCACTACCAAAAATGACAAATCTTAATCGACTTTTTTTTACGATACCCAAATGTCGTGAACTGGGAACCCAAAGTTGAAGCTTCAAACGGCAATTTAAGGGAACCCAAAGTTGAAGCTTCAAACGGCAATTTAAGGCATTTCTCTTGCAGCTAGGCTACCGGAAGTGGGGTTTATCAGATTCTCCAACTCATTGTGCATCTAATAGGCGAATAAAATCACTACCAAAAATGACAAATCTTAATCGACTTTTTTTTACGATACCCAAATGTCGTGAACTGGGAACCCAAAGTTGAAGCTTCAAACGGCAATTTAAGGGAACCCAAAGTTGAAGCTTCAAACGGCAATTTAAGGCATTTCTCTTGCAGCTAGGCTACCGGAAGTGGGGTTTATCAGATTCTCCAACTCATTGTGCATCTAATAGGCGAATAAAATCACTACCAAAAATGACAAATCTTAATCGACTTTTTTTTACGATACCCAAATGTCGTGAACTGGGAAGCCAAAGTTGAAGCTTCAAACGGCAATTTAAGGCATTTCCCTTGCAGCTAGGCTACCGGAAGTGGGGTTTATCAGATTCTCCAACTCATTGTGCATCTAATAGGCGAATAAAATCACTACCAAAAATGACAAATCTTAATCGACTTTTTTTTACGATACCCAAATGTCGTGAACTGGGAACCCAAAGTTGAAGCTTCAAACGGCAATTTAAGGGAACCCAAAGTTGAAGCTTCAAACGGCAATTTAAGGCATTTCTCTTGCAGCTAGGCTACCGGAAGTGGGGTTTATCAGATTCTCCAACTCATTGTGCATCTAATAGGCGAATAAAATCACTACCAAAAATGACAAATCTTAATCGACTTTTTTTTACGATACCCAAATGTCGTGAACTGGGAACCCAAAGTTGAAGCTTCAAACGGCAATTTAAGGCGTTTCCCTTGCAGCTAGGCTACCGGAAGTGGGGTTTATCAGATTCTCCAACTCATTGTGCATCTAATAGGCGAATAAAATCACTACCAAAAATGACAAATCTTAATCGACTTTTTTTTACGATACCCAAATAACGTGAACTGGGAACCCAAAGTTGAAGCTTCAAACGGCAATTTAAGGCATTTCTCTTGCAGCTAGGCTACCGGAAGTGGGGTTTATCAGATTCTCCAACTCATTGTGCATCTAATAGGCGAATAAAATCACTACCAAAAATGACAAATCTTAATCGACTTTTTTTTACGATACCCAAATGTCGTGAACTGGGAACCCAAAGTTGAAGCTTCAAACGGCAATTTAAGGGAACCCAAAGTTGAAGCTTCAAACGGCAATTTAAGGCATTTCTCTTGCAGCTAGGCTACCGGAAGTGGGGTTTATCAGATTCTCCAACTCATTGTGCATCTAATAGGCGAATAAAATCACTACCAAAAATGACAAATCTTAATCGACTTTTTTTTACGATACCCAAATGTCGTGAACTGGGAACCCAAAGTTGAAGCTTCAAACGGCAATTTAAGGCGTTTCCCTTGCAGCTAGGCTACCGGAAGTGGGGTTTATCAGATTCTCCAACTCATTGTGCATCTAATAGGCGAATAAAATCACTACCAAAAATGACAAATCTTAATCGACTTTTTTTTACGATACCCAAATGTCGTGAACTGGGAACCCAAAGTTGAAGCTTCAAACGGCAATTTAAGGCATTTCCCTTGCAGCTAGGCTACCGGAAGTTGGGTTTATCAGATTCTCCAACTCATTGTGCATCTAATAGGCGAATAAAATCACTACCAAAAATGACAAATCTTAATCGACTTTTTTTTACGATACCCAAATGTCGTGAACTGGGAACCCAAAGTTGAAGCTTCAAACGGCAATTTAAGGCATTTCCCTTGCAGCTAGGCTACCGGAAGTGGGGTTTATCAGATTCTCCAACTCATTGTGCATCTAATAGGCGAATAAAATCACTACCAAAAATGACAAATCTTAATCGACTTTTTTTTACGATACCCAAATGTCGTGAACTGGGAACCCAAAGTTGAAGCTTCAAACGGCAATTTAAGGGAACCCAAAGTTGAAGCTTCAAACGGCAATTTAAGGCATTTCTCTTGCAGCTAGGCTACCGGAAGTGGGGTTTATCAGATTCTCCAACTCATTGTGCATCTAATAGGCGAATAAAATCACTACCAAAAATGACAAATCTTAATCGACTTTTTTTTACGATACCCAAATGTCGTGAACTGGGAAGCCAAAGTTGAAGCTTCAAACGGCAATTTAAGGCATTTCCCTTGCAGCTAGGCTACCGGAAGTGGGGTTTATCAGATTCTCCAACTCATTGTGCATCTAATAGGCGAATAAAATCACTACCAAAAATGACAAATCTTAATCGACTTTTTTTTACGATACCCAAATGTCGTGAACTGGGAACCCAAAGTTGAAGCTTCAAACGGCAATTTAAGGGAACCCAAAGTTGAAGCTTCAAACGGCAATTTAAGGCATTTCTCTTGCAGCTAGGCTACCGGAAGTGGGGTTTATCAGATTCTCCAACTCATTGTGCATCTAATAGGCGAATAAAATCACTACCAAAAATGACAAATCTTAATCGACTTTTTTTTACGATACCCAAATGTCGTGAACTGGGAACCCAAAGTTGAAGCTTCAAACGGCAATTTAAGGCGTTTCCCTTGCAGCTAGGCTACCGGAAGTGGGGTTTATCAGATTCTCCAACTCATTGTGCATCTAATAGGCGAATAAAATCACTACCAAAAATGACAAATCTTAATCGACTTTTTTTTACGATACCCAAATAACGTGAACTGGGAACCCAAAGTTGAAGCTTCAAACGGCAATTTAAGGCATTTCTCTTGCAGCTAGGCTACCGGAAGTGGGGTTTATCAGATTCTCCAACTCATTGTGCATCTAATAGGCGAATAAAATCACTACCAAAAATGACAAATCTTAATCGACTTTTTTTTACGATACCCAAATGTCGTGAACTGGGAACCCAAAGTTGAAGCTTCAAACGGCAATTTAAGGGAACCCAAAGTTGAAGCTTCAAACGGCAATTTAAGGCATTTCTCTTGCAGCTAGGCTACCGGAAGTGGGGTTTATCAGATTCTCCAACTCATTGTGCATCTAATAGGCGAATAAAATCACTACCAAAAATGACAAATCTTAATCGACTTTTTTTTACGATACCCAAATGTCGTGAACTGGGAACCCAAAGTTGAAGCTTCAAACGGCAATTTAAGGCGTTTCCCTTGCAGCTAGGCTACCGGAAGTGGGGTTTATCAGATTCTCCAACTCATTGTGCATCTAATAGGCGAATAAAATCACTACCAAAAATGACAAATCTTAATCGACTTTTTTTTACGATACCCAAATGTCGTGAACTGGGAACCCAAAGTTGAAGCTTCAAACGGCAATTTAAGGCATTTCCCTTGCAGCTAGGCTACCGGAAGTTGGGTTTATCAGATTCTCCAACTCATTGTGCATCTAATAGGCGAATAAAATCACTACCAAAAATGACAAATCTTAATCGACTTTTTTTTACGATACCCAAATGTCGTGAACTGGGAACCCAAAGTTGAAGCTTCAAACGGCAATTTAAGGCATTTCCCTTGCAGCTAGGCTACCGGAAGTGGGGTTTATCAGATTCTCCAACTCATTGTGCATCTAATAGGCGAATAAAATCACTACCAAAAATGACAAATCTTAATCGACTTTTTTTTACGATACCCAAATGTCGTGAACTGGGAACCCAAAGTTGAAGCTTCAAACGGCAATTTAAGGGAACCCAAAGTTGAAGCTTCAAACGGCAATTTAAGGCATTTCTCTTGCAGCTAGGCTACCGGAAGTGGGGTTTATCAGATTCTCCATCTCATTGTGCATCTAATAGGCGAATAAAATCACTACCAAAAATGACAAATCTTAATCGACTTTTTTTTACGATACCCAAATGTCGTGAACTGGGAACCCAAAGTTGAAGCTTCAAACGGCAATTTAAGGCGTTTCCCTTGCAGCTAGGCTACCGGAAGTGGGGTTTATCAGATTCTCCAACTCATTGTGCATCTAATAGGCGAATAAAATCACTACCAAAAATGACAAATCTTAATCGACTTTTTTTACGATACCCAAATGTCGTGAACTGGGAACCCAAAGTTGAAGCTTCAAACGGCAATTTAAGGCATTTCCCTTGCAGCTAGGCTACCGGAAGTGGGTTTATCAGATTCTCCAACTCATTGTGCATCTAATAGGCGAATAAAATCACTACCAAAAATGACAAATCTTAATCGACTTTTTTTTACGATACCCAAATAACGTGAACTGGGAACCCAAAGTTGAAGCTTCAAACGGCAATTTAAGGCATTTCTCTTGCAGCTAGGCTACCGGAAGTGGGGTTTATCAGATTCTCCAACTCATTGTGCATCTAATAGGCGAATAAAATCACTACCAAAAATGACAAATCTTAATCGACTTTTTTACGATACCCAAATGTCGTGAACTGGGAACCCAAAGTTGAAGCTTCAACTGGTCTTAATTGCCAAGCTTCAACTTTGGGTTCCCAGTTCACGACATTTGGGTATCGTAAAAAAAAGTCGATTAAGATTTGTCATTTTTGGTAGTGATTTTATTCGCCTATTAGATGCACAATGAGTTGGAGAATCTGATAAACCCCACTTCCGGTAGCCTAGCTGCAAGAGAAATGCCTTAAATTGCCGTTTGAAGCTTCAACTTTGGGTTCCCAGTTCACGTTATTTGGGTATCGTAAAAAAAAGTCGATTAAGATTTGTCATTTTTGGTAGTGATTTTATTCGCCTATTAGATGCACAATGAGTTGGAGAATCTGATAAACCCCACTTCCGGTAGCCTAGCTGCAAGGGAAATGCCTTAAATTGCCGTTTGAAGCTTCAACTTTGGGTTCCCAGTTCACGACATTTGGGTATCGTAAAAAAAAGTCGATTAAGATTTGTCATTTTTGGTAGTGATTTTATTCGCCTATTAGATGCACAATGAGTTGGAGAATCTGATAAACCCCACTTCCGGTAGCCTAGCTGCAAGGGAAACGCCTTAAATTGCCGTTTGAAGCTTCAACTTTGGGTTCCCAGTTCACGACATTTGGGTATCGTAAAAAAAAGTCGATTAAGATTTGTCATTTTTGGTAGTGATTTTATTCGCCTATTAGATGCACAATGAGATGGAGAATCTGATAAACCCCACTTCCGGTAGCCTAGCTGCAAGAGAAATGCCTTAAATTGCCGTTTGAAGCTTCAACTTTGGGTTCCCTTAAATTGCCGTTTGAAGCTTCAACTTTGGGTTCCCAGTTCACGACATTTGGGTATCGTAAAAAAAAGTCGATTAAGATTTGTCATTTTTGGTAGTGATTTTATTCGCCTATTAGATGCACAATGAGTTGGAGAATCTGATAAACCCCACTTCCGGTAGCCTAGCTGCAAGGGAAATGCCTTAAATTGCCGTTTGAAGCTTCAACTTTGGGTTCCCAGTTCACGACATTTGGGTATCGTAAAAAAAAGTCGATTAAGATTTGTCATTTTTGGTAGTGATTTTATTCGCCTATTAGATGCACAATGAGTTGGAGAATCTGATAAACCCAACTTCCGGTAGCCTAGCTGCAAGGGAAAATGCCTTAAATTGCCGTTTGAAGCTTCAACTTTGGGTTCCCAGTTCACGACATTTGGGTATCGTAAAAAAAAGTCGATTAAGATTTGTCATTTTTGGTAGTGATTTTATTCGCCTATTAGATGCACAATGAGTTGGAGAATCTGATAAACCCCACTTCCGGTAGCCTAGCTGCAAGGGAAACGCCTTAAATTGCCGTTTGAAGCTTCAACTTTGGGTTCCCAGTTCACGACATTTGGGTATCGTAAAAAAAAGTCGATTAAGATTTGTCATTTTTGGTAGTGATTTTATTCGCCTATTAGATGCACAATGAGTTGGAGAATCTGATAAACCCCACTTCCGGTAGCCTAGCTGCAAGAGAAATGCCTTAAATTGCCGTTTGAAGCTTCAACTTTGGGTTCCCTTAAATTGCCGTTTGAAGCTTCAACTTTGGGTTCCCAGTTCACGACATTTGGGTATCGTAAAAAAAAGTCGATTAAGATTTGTCATTTTTGGTAGTGATTTTATTCGCCTATTAGATGCACAATGAGTTGGAGAATCTGATAAACCCCACTTCCGGTAGCCTAGCTGCAAGAGAAATGCCTTAAATTGCCGTTTGAAGCTTCAACTTTGGGTTCCCAGTTCACGTTATTTGGGTATCGTAAAAAAAAGTCGATTAAGATTTGTCATTTTTGGTAGTGATTTTATTCGCCTATTAGATGCACAATGAGTTGGAGAATCTGATAAACCCCACTTCCGGTAGCCTAGCTGCAAGGGAAACGCCTTAAATTGCCGTTTGAAGCTTCAACTTTGGGTTCCCAGTTCACGACATTTGGGTATCGTAAAAAAAAGTCGATTAAGATTTGTCATTTTTGGTAGTGATTTTTATTCGCCTATTAGATGCACAATGAGTTGGAGAATCTGATAAACCCCACTTCCGGTAGCCTAGCTGCAAGAGAAATGCCTTAAATTGCCGTTTGAAGCTTCAACTTTGGGTTCCCTTAAATTGCCGTTTGAAGCTTCAACTTTGGGTTCCCAGTTCACGACATTTGGGGTATCGTAAAAAAAAGTCGATTAAGATTTGTCATTTTTGGTAGTGATTTTATTCGCCTATTAGATGCACAATGAGTTGGAGAATCTGATAAACCCCACTTCCGGTAGCCTAGCTGCAAGGGAAATGCCTTAAATTGCCGTTTGAAGCTTCAACTTTGGCTTCCCAGTTCACGACATTTGGGTATCGTAAAAAAAAGTCGATTAAGATTTGTCATTTTTGGTAGTGATTTTATTCGCCTATTAGATGCACAATGAGTTGGAGAATCCTGATAAACCCCACTTCCGGTAGCCTAGCTGCAAGAGAAATGCCTTAAATTGCCGTTTGAAGCTTCAACTTTGGGTTCCCTTAAATTGCCGTTTGAAGCTTCAACTTTGGGTTCCCAGTTCACGACATTTGGGTATCGTAAAAAAAAGTCGATTAAGATTTGTCATTTTTGGTAGTGATTTTATTCGCCTATTAGATGCACAATGAGTTGGAGAATCTGATAAACCCCACTTCCGGTAGCCTAGCTGCAAGGGAAATGCCTTAAATTGCCGTTTGAAGCTTCAACTTTGGGTTCCCAGTTCACGACATTTGGGTATCGTAAAAAAAAGTCGATTAAGATTTGTCATTTTTGGTAGTGATTTTATTCGCCTATTAGATGCACAATGAGTTGGAGAATCTGATAAACCCAACTTCCGGTAGCCTAGCTGCAAGGGAAATGCCTTAAATTGCCGTTTGAAGCTTCAACTTTGGGTTCCCAGTTCACGACATTTGGGTATCGTAAAAAAAAGTCGATTAAGATTTGTCATTTTTGGTAGTGATTTTATTCGCCTATTAGATGCACAATGAGTTGGAGAATCTGATAAACCCCACTTCCGGTAGCCTAGCTGCAAGGGAAACGCCTTAAATTGCCGTTTGAAGCTTCAACTTTGGGTTCCCAGTTCACGACATTTGGGTATCGTAAAAAAAAGTCGATTAAGATTTGTCATTTTTGGTAGTGATTTTATTCGCCTATTAGATGCACAATGAGTTGGAGAATCTGATAAACCCCACTTCCGGTAGCCTAGCTGCAAGAGAAATGCCTTAAATTGCCGTTTGAAGCTTCAACTTTGGGTTCCCTTAAATTGCCGTTTGAAGCTTCAACTTTGGGTTCCCAGTTCACGACATTTGGGTATCGTAAAAAAAAGTCGATTAAGATTTGTCATTTTTGGTAGTGATTTTATTCGCCTATTAGATGCACAATGAGTTGGAGAATCTGATAAACCCCACTTCCGGTAGCCTAGCTGCAAGAGAAATGCCTTAAATTGCCGTTTGAAGCTTCAACTTTGGGTTCCCAGTTCACGTTATTTGGGTATCGTAAAAAAAAGTCGATTAAGATTTGTCATTTTTGGTAGTGATTTTATTCGCCTATTAGATGCACAATGAGTTGGAGAATCTGATAAACCCCACTTCCGGTAGCCTAGCTGCAAGGGAAACGCCTTAAATTGCCGTTTGAAGCTTCAACTTTGGGTTCCCAGTTCACGACATTTGGGTATCGTAAAAAAAAGTCGATTAAGATTTGTCATTTTTGGTAGTGATTTTATTCGCCTATTAGATGCACAATGAGTTGGAGAATCTGATAAACCCCACTTCCGGTAGCCTAGCTGCAAGAGAAATGCCTTAAATTGCCGTTTGAAGCTTCAACTTTGGGTTCCCTTAAATTGCCGTTTGAAGCTTCAACTTTGGGTTCCCAGTTCACGACATTTGGGTATCGTAAAAAAAAGTCGATTAAGATTTGTCATTTTTGGTAGTGATTTTATTCGCCTATTAGATGCACAATGAGTTGGAGAATCTGATAAACCCCACTTCCGGTAGCCTAGCTGCAAGGGAAATGCCTTAAATTGCCGTTTGAAGCTTCAACTTTGGCTTCCCAGTTCACGACATTTGGGTATCGTAAAAAAAAGTCGATTAAGATTTGTCATTTTTGGTAGTGATTTTATTCGCCTATTAGATGCACAATGAGTTGGAGAATCTGATAAACCCCACTTCCGGTAGCCTAGCTGCAAGAGAAATGCCTTAAATTGCCGTTTGAAGCTTCAACTTTGGGTTCCCTTAAATTGCCGTTTGAAGCTTCAACTTTGGGTTCCCAGTTCACGACATTTGGGTATCGTAAAAAAAAGTCGATTAAGATTTGTCATTTTTGGTAGTGATTTTATTCGCCTATTAGATGCACAATGAGTTGGAGAATCTGATAAACCCCACTTCCGGTAGCCTAGCTGCAAGAGAAATGCCTTAAATTGCCGTTTGAAGCTTCAACTTTGGGTTCCCTTAAATTGCCGTTTGAAGCTTCAACTTTGGGTTCCCAGTTCACGACATTTGGGTATCGTAAAAAAAAGTCGATTAAGATTTGTCATTTTTGGTAGTGATTTTATTCGCCTATTAGATGCACAATGAGTTGGAGAATCTGATAAACCCCACTTCCGGTAGCCTAGCTGCAAGAGAAATGCCTTAAATTGCCGTTTGAAGCTTCAACTTTGGGTTCCCAGTTCACGTTATTTGGGTATCGTAAAAAAAAGTCGATTAAGATTTGTCATTTTTGGTAGTGATTTTATTCGCCTATTAGATGCACAATGAGTTGGAGAATCTGATAAACCCCACTTCCGGTAGCCTAGCTGCAAGGGAAACGCCTTAAATTGCCGTTTGAAGCTTCAACTTTGGGTTCCCAGTTCACGACATTTGGGTATCGTAAAAAAAAGTCGATTAAGATTTGTCATTTTTGGTAGTGATTTATTCGCCTATTAGATGCACAATGAGTTTGGAGAATCTGATAAACCCCACTTCCGGTAGCCTAGCTGCAAGAGAAATGCCTTAAATTGCCGTTTGAAGCTTCAACTTTGGGTTCCCTTAAATTGCCGTTTGAAGCTTCAACTTTGGGTTCCCAGTTCACGACATTTGGGTATCGTAAAAAAAAGTCGATTAAGATTTGTCATTTTTGGTAGTGATTTTATTCGCCTATTAGATGCACAATGAGTTGGAGAATCTGATAAACCCCACTTCCGGTAGCCTAGCTGCAAGAGAAATGCCTTAAATTGCCGTTTGAAGCTTCAACTTTGGGTTCCCTTAAATTGCCGTTTGAAGCTTCAACTTTGGGTTCCCAGTTCACGTTATTTGGGTATCGTAAAAAAAAGTCGATTAAGATTTGTCATTTTTGGTAGTGATTTTATTCGCCTATTAGATGCACAATGAGTTGGAGAATCTGATAAACCCCACTTCCGGTAGCCTAGCTGCAAGGGAAATGCCTTAAATTGCCGTTTGAAGCTTCAACTTTGGGTTCCCAGTTCACGTTATTTGGGTATCGTAAAAAAAAGTCGATTAAGATTTGTCATTTTTGGTAGTGATTTTATTCGCCTATTAGATGCACAATGAGTTGGAGAATCTGATAAACCCCACTTCCGGTAGCCTAGCTGCAAGAGAAATGCCTTAAATTGCCGTTTGAAGCTTCAACTTTGGGTTCCCAGTTCACGTTATTTGGGTATCGTAAAAAAAAGTCGATTAAGATTTGTCATTTTTGGTAGTGATTTTATTCGCCTATTAGATGCACAATTAGTTGGAGAATCTGATAAACCCCACTTCCGGTAGCCTAGCTGCAAGAGAAATGCCTTAAATTGCCGTTTGAAGCTTCAACTTTGGGTTCCCAGTTCACGTTATTTGGGTATCGTAAAAAAAAGTCGATTAAGATTTGTCATTTTTGGTAGTGATTTTATTCGCCTATTAGATGCACAATGAGTTGGAGAATCTGATAAACCCCACTTCCGGTAGCCTAGCTGCAAGGGAAACGCCTTAAATTGCCGTTTGAAGCTTCAACTTTGGGTTCCCAGTTCACGACATTTGGGTATCGTAAAAAAAAGTCGATTAAGATTTGTCATTTTTGGTAGTGATTTTATTCGCCTATTAGATGCACAATGAGTTGGAGAATCTGATAAACCCCACTTCCGGTAGCCTAGCTGCAAGAGAAATGCCTTAAATTGCCGTTTGAAGCTTCAACTTTGGGTTCCCTTAAATTGCCGTTTGAAGCTTCAACTTTGGGTTCCCAGTTCACGACATTTGGGTATCGTAAAAAAAAGTCGATTAAGATTTGTCATTTTTGGTAGTGATTTTATTCGCCTATTAGATGCACAATGAGTTGGAGAATCTGATAAACCCCACTTCCGGTAGCCTAGCTGCAAGGGAAATGCCTTAAATTGCCGTTTGAAGCTTCAACTTTGGGTTCCCAGTTCACGACATTTGGGTATCGTAAAAAAAAGTCGATTAAGATTTGTCATTTTTGGTAGTGATTTTATTCGCCTATTAGATGCACAATGAGTTGGAGAATCTGATAAACCCCACTTCCGGTAGCCTAGCTGCAAGGGAAACGCCTTAAATTGCCGTTTGAAGCTTCAACTTTGGGTTCCCAGTTCACGACATTTGGGTATCGTAAAAAAAAGTCGATTAAGATTTGTCATTTTTGGTAGTGATTTTATTCGCCTATTAGATGCACAATGAGTTGGAGAATCTGATAAACCCCACTTCCGGTAGCCTAGCTGCAAGGGAAACGCCTTAAATTGCCGTTTGAAGCTTCAACTTTGGGTTCCCAGTTCACGACATTTGGGTATCGTAAAAAAAAGTCGATTAAGATTTGTCATTTTTGGTAGTGATTTTATTCGCCTATTAGATGCACAATGAGTTGGAGAATCTGATAAACCCCACTTCCGGTAGCCTAGCTGCAAGGGAAACGCCTTAAATTGCCGTTTGAAGCTTCAACTTTGGGTTCCCAGTTCACGACATTTGGGTATCGTAAAAAAAAGTCGATTAAGATTTGTCATTTTTGGTAGTGATTTTATTCGCCTATTAGATGCACAATGAGTTGGAGAATCTGATAAACCCCACTTCCGGTAGCCTAGCTGCAAGAGAAATGCCTTAAATTGCCGTTTGAAGCTTCAACTTTGGGTTCCCTTAAATTGCCGTTTGAAGCTTCAACTTTGGGTTCCCAGTTCACGACATTTGGGTATCGTAAAAAAAAGTCGATTAAGATTTGTCATTTTTGGTAGTGATTTTATTCGCCTATTAGATGCACAATGAGTTGGAGAATCTGATAAACCCCACTTCCCGGTAGCCTAGCTGCAAGGGAAATGCCTTAAATTGCCGTTTGAAGCTTCAACTTTGGCTTCCCAGTTCACGACATTTGGGTATCGTAAAAAAAAGTCGATTAAGATTTGTCATTTTTGGTAGTGATTTTATTCGCCTATTAGATGCACAATGAGTTGGAGAATCTGATAAACCCCACTTCCGGTAGCCTAGCTGCAAGAGAAATGCCTTAAATTGCCGTTTGAAGCTTCAACTTTGGGTTCCCTTAAATTGCCGTTTGAAGCTTCAACTTTGGGTTCCCAGTTCACGACATTTGGGTATCGTAAAAAAAAGTCGATTAAGATTTGTCATTTTTGGTAGTGATTTTATTCGCCTATTAGATGCACAATGAGTTGGAGAATCTGATAAACCCCACTTCCGGTAGCCTAGCTGCAAGAGAAATGCCTTAAATTGCCGTTTGAAGCTTCAACTTTGGGTTCCCTTAAATTGCCGTTTGAAGCTTCAACTTTGGGTTCCCAGTTCACGACATTTGGGTATCGTAAAAAAAAGTCGATTAAGATTTGTCCATTTTTGGTAGTGATTTTATTCGCCTATTAGATGCACAATGAGTTGGAGAATCTGATAAACCCCACTTCCGGTAGCCTAGCTGCAAGAGAAATGCCTTAAATTGCCGTTTGAAGCTTCAACTTTGGGTTCCCAGTTCACGTTATTTGGGTATCGTAAAAAAAAGTCGATTAAGATTTGTCATTTTTGGTAGTGATTTTATTCGCCTATTAGATGCACAATGAGTTGGAGAATCTGATAAACCCCACTTCCGGTAGCCTAGCTGCAAGGGAAACGCCTTAAATTGCCGTTTGAAGCTTCAACTTTGGGTTCCCAGTTCACGACATTTGGGTATCGTAAAAAAAAGTCGATTAAGATTTGTCATTTTTGGTAGTGATTTTATTCGCCTATTAGATGCACAATGAGTTGGAGAATCTGATAAACCCCACTTCCGGTAGCCTAGCTGCAAGAGAAATGCCTTAAATTGCCGTTTGAAGCTTCAACTTTGGGTTCCCTTAAATTGCCGTTTGAAGCTTCAACTTTGGGTTCCCAGTTCACGACATTTGGGTATCGTAAAAAAAAGTCGATTAAGATTTGTCATTTTTGGTAGTGATTTTATTCGCCTATTAGATGCACAATGAGTTGGAGAATCTGATAAACCCCACTTCCGGTAGCCTAGCTGCAAGAGAAATGCCTTAAATTGCCGTTTGAAGCTTCAACTTTGGGTTCCCTTAAATTGCCGTTTGAAGCTTCAACTTTGGGTTCCCAGTTCACGTTATTTGGGTATCGTAAAAAAAGTCGATTAAGATTTGTCATTTTTGGTAGTGATTTTATTCGCCTATTAGATGCACAATGAGTTGGAGAATCTGATAAACCCCACTTCCGGTAGCCTAGCTGCAAGGGAAATGCCTTAAATTGCCGTTTGAAGCTTCAACTTTGGGTTCCCAGTTCACGACATTTGGGTATCGTAAAAAAAAGTCGATTAAGATTTGTCATTTTTGGTAGTGATTTTATTCGCCTATTAGATGCACAATGAGTTGGAGAATCTGATAAACCCCACTTCCGGTAGCCTAGCTGCAAGAGAAATGCCTTAAATTGCCGTTTGAAGCTTCAACTTTGGGTTCCCTTAAATTGCCGTTTGAAGCTTCAACTTTGGGTTCCCAGTTCACGTTATTTGGGTATCGTAAAAAAGTCGATTAAGATTTGTCATTTTTGGTAGTGATTTTATCGCCTATTAGATGCACAATGAGTTGGAGAATCTGATAAACCCCACTTCCGGTAGCCTAGCTGCAAGGGAAATGCCTTAAATTGCCGTTTGAAGCTTCAACTTTGGGTTCCCAGTTCACGACATTTGGGTATCGTAAAAAAAAGTCGATTAAGATTTGTCATTTTTGGTAGTGATTTTATTCGCCTATTAGATGCACAATGAGTTGGAGAATCTGATAAACCCAACTTCCGGTAGCCTAGCTGCAAGGGAAATGCCTTAAATTGCCGTTTGAAGCTTCAACTTTGGGTTCCCAGTTCACGACATTTGGGTATCGTAAAAAAAAGTCGATTAAGATTTGTCATTTTTGGTAGTGATTTTATTCGCCTATTAGATGCACAATGAGTCTGGAGAATCTGATAAACCCCACTTCCGTAGCCTAGCTGCAAGGGAAACGCCTTAAATTGCCGTTGAAGCTTCAACTTTGGGTTCCCAGTTCACGACATTTGGGTATCGTAAAAAAAAGTCGATTAAGATTTGTCATTTTTGGTAGTGATTTTATTCGCCTATTAGATGCACAATGAGTTGGAGAATCTGATAAACCCCACTTCCGGTAGCCTAGCTGCAAGGGAAACGCCTTAAATTGCCGTTTGAAGCTTCAACTTTGGGTTCCCAGTTCACGACATTTGGGTATCGTAAAAAAAAGTCGAATTAAGATTTGTCATTTTTGGTAGTGATTTTATTCGCCTATTAGATGCACAATGAGTTGGAGAATCTGATAAACCCCACTTCCGGTAGCCTAGCTGCAAGAGAAATGCCTTAAATTGCCGTTTGAAGCTTCAACTTTGGGTTCCCTAAATTGCCGTTTGAAGCTTCAACTTTGGGTTCCCAGTTCACGACATTTGGGTATCGTAAAAAAAAGTCAATTAAGATTTGTCATTTTTGGTAGTGATTTTATTCGCCTATTAGATGCACAATGAGTTGGAGAATCTGATAAACCCCACTTCCGGTAGCCTAGCTGCAAGGGAAATGCCTTAAATTGCCGTTTGAAGCTTCAACTTTGGGTTCCCAGTTCACGACATTTGGGTATCGTAAAAAAAGTCGATTAAGATTTGTCATTTTTGGTAGTGATTTTATTCGCCTATTAGATGCACAATGAGTTGGAGAATCTGATAAACCCAACTTCCGGTAGCCTAGCTGCAAGGGAAATGCCTTAAATTGCCGTTTGAAGCTTCAACTTTGGGTTCCCAGTTCACGACATTTGGGTATCGTAAAAAAAAGTCGATTAAGATTTGTCATTTTTGGTAGTGATTTTATTCGCCTATTAGATGCACAATGAGTTGGAGAATCTGATAAACCCCACTTCCGGTAGCCTAGCTGCAAGGGAAACGCCTTAAATTGCCGTTTGAAGCTTCAACTTTGGGTTCCCAGTTCACGACATTTGGGTATCGTAAAAAAAAGTCGATTAAGATTTGTCATTTTTGGTAGTGATTTTATTCGCCTATTAGATGCACAATGAGTTGGAGAATCTGATAAACCCCACTTCCGGTAGCCTAGCTGCAAGGGAAATGCCTTAAATTGCCGTTTGAAGCTTCAACTTTGGGTTCCCAGTTCACGACATTTGGGTATCGTAAAAAAAGTCGATTAAGATTTGTCATTTTTTGGTAGTGATTTTATTCGCCTATTAGATGCACAATGAGTTGGAGAATCTGATAAACCCCACTTCCGGTAGCCTAGCTGCAAGGGAAACGCCTTAAATTGCCGTTTGAAGCTTCAACTTTGGGTTCCCAGTTCACGACATTTGGTTATCTGAAAAAAAAGTCGATTAAGATTTGTCATTTTGGTAGTGATTTTATTCGCCTATTAGATGCACAATGAGTTGGAGAATCTGATAAACCCCACTTCCGGTAGCCTAGCTGCAGGAAACTGCCTTAAATTGCCGTTTGAAGCCTTCAACTTTGGGTTCCCAGTTCACGACATTTGGGTATCGTAAAAAAAGTCGATTAAGATTTGTCATTTTTGGTAGTGATTTTATTCGCCTATTAGATGCACAATGAGTTGGAGAATCTGATAAACCCCACTTCCGGTAGCCTAGCTGCAAGAGAAATGCCTTAAATTGCCGTTTGAAGCTTCAACTTTGGGTTCCCTTAAATTGCCGTTTGAAGCTTCAACTTTGGGTTCCCAGTTCACGACATTTGGGTATCGTAAAAAAAAGTCGATTAAGATTTGTCATTTTTGGTAGTGATTTTATTCGCCTATTAGATGCACAATGAGTTGGAGAATCTGATAAACCCCACTTCGGTAGCCTAGCTGCAAGAGAAATGCCTTAAATTGCCCGTTTGAAGCTTCAACTTTGGGTTC
>CAWVQA010000870.1:2500-7500 GCA_963932145.1 Acanthosepion lycidas
ATGTGAGTAAGTGTTGTTCCTGGCCTGCATCCCGGCCGTTCTTTGGTTATGATCCAAGTCGAGATTCCCATCCTCCCCAGTTTGTTTTGACCCCCGCCCCATTTTCATCTCGACTGGGTCAGTTTTATATTTTCCCATTCCAGCCTAATATTTTATACTTTTTCCCACTCCCTTAGCGAGAGCGTCTCTTGATTTTGTCCCCTGGGCAGAATACAGCGGCCTCTCTGTTTTATGGGTTGGACGGTCCCTACTAACATCAATTATGTTTAGTTTGTATTTGTGTTTATTTTAAGTTTATTATTGGGTTCATTTCCCTCCCCTCTCATTTTATCATTATTAGAATTGTATATATATATATCATCATTAGAATTTTCATGGTATGGGGCGCGATTTTGGTAGGTCTCCCTTGAGAGCACGTGGTATTATGGTGGTTGAAGGATTGTTTGGTGATGGACGAGTTCTTTTGGTGAATGTGTAAAATGTAATGTACGAATGGGTCGCGAATCTGATTAGCTAGGTATAAGATAGTTAGTGTTGACCAGCCTCTACCCCTCCCCTTTATTGGCCTTGTGCCACAATTTGTACTTTTTGTTCAAATAAATACCAGTCTTGTTCGTACGTCGTCTTTTTTATCGTATTTTATTTATTTTATGGATTTTATACGATACCAGTCAGAGCTTTACATACGGATTGTTTGTTTCTGGAGTGAGTTGGACAAGCTGTGTTGACCTATCTGATAAGTTTTGCAAATCTTTTTTTTTCTTTTAATTTTTGTTTAAAAGCCTTTTTGTTTTTGAGTTTTCTGTAGTCGTACATTTCTTTTTTGCATTTTTTATCCCCCCACCCTCACTGTTTTGTTTGTTTTCCTTGGTTTGATCCTTTATTGAAATTTATTTTTGTTTGTCCACCGTTTTTCTTTATGTTTTTCTTTTTATTTTACTGCAAAAAAATATTATTTTAACACTTAAAAGAGATTCGTTCTGTCGTGGTGGTCGACGCAGGCCACCATGGACGAGAACGTAAACAATACACCACCGACGGTGTCTTTAGAAAATTCGGCCTGGTCTGAGAATAGGCCGAAAAAGAAAAAAGATGCCGTATACTACGCAGCTCAGAGAGAGACCTTTGAAGGGTTGTTTAAGGAAAATGAATTCCTTACGATCCCTGAAGCACTGGAAGCGGTGGAAAATAAGATCATTTCCCTGCTGACGTCCGACGTGAAAAGTCGGAAATTAACCGGAGTCAGCAGGGAGGCAATGGAAGAGGTCCTAAAGACCTTAAAAATTTATCCAAAGGTGCTGGCTAGGAGGTCAAACGCGATGTGGGACATTCTCCTACCAACAGAACTGGATGCGAAGCAGTTGGCAGGCAGCTTGTTAACAACAAAAAACCTCAAGCTGCAAACGGAATACATGGGCACCCGTAGGACTAAAATAACAGTCCACGGAGTGCCTGTGGACATCTCGGAGGACAGAATGGGAGCCTTCTTCGCTCAGTATGGAAAAGTGGAGGAGGTCAAAGCGATACTGAGCAAGTCCGGCATTGCCACGGGTGACGTTGAACTGCAGGTGACCATGAGCCAGGAAGAATTTAGGAGAATTCACAACACCCTGGTTTGCAGGAAAAGAAAGATGTGGGTCGTGGTGGAAGGCAGGCGACCGAATTGTTGGGTGTGTGGTGTCCGGGGACACATGGCGAAAGATTGCCCAACAAAACAGCCTCAGCCTGTAAGCCAGCCCACGCCACCAGTAGCACCAGTAGCGGTGAACGAAAAAAATCCAGAAGCAGATAAAAACGCTGACGGCACCTGGAAGGAGGTTGTAAATGGAAGGAAGGGGAAGAATGTACCAGCTCCCCACCAAAAGGAGAAGCCTCAACCAGCACCAAAACAGCAGGTGGAAAAGAAAAAAGGGGAAAAAGAAGTGTCGAAAAAACAGTCACCCAAAAAAACCCACAGAAACAGCAGCAGCAACAACAACAACCACAGCAGCAGCAGCAGCAGCAACCAAAGGAACAAAGAGACAGTCCGATGGAAGTTCAACACATGCCTCCACCTCGAGTGGCGTCTCTGAAGAGGTGCAGAGAAGAGGAGGAGGAGGAGGAGGAAGAAGAAGAAGAAAGAAAAACACAAGAAAGTTGTTCTGGTCGTAGCCGGGCGGAACGCAGTCTGGTCAAAACCAGGAGGCGCTCCTTCCCGGCTTCGCCAATTAGATCGTCCTGCTCTCCTGGCATTAAGAGCTTCCCTTCCTCCCCTTCCCGTGCTACACCCCCCTCTCCCTCCACATCTTCCCCGAGTTCGTTGAACACACCACCACACACGTCCACCTCCTCCCCTCCCCATCCTGCTAGGGAGAAAAAGAAGAAAAAGAAAATGTTTGAGGGACCCGAGTCAATTTGTAAAATTGACAAAGAAGAGTACATAAGAGGCCTGTCCAAACAAAGGAAGGCCCTGTTGGAGGTGCTGTACAAAACGACGGAGGTGGACGGCAAAAGTGTCGAGGATCCCCGTAATTTTCCAAAGACTCCAGGTGTCATTACCTGTATCAGAGACTGTGGTGGCTACCTGAAGGTGTGGAGCCACATATTCGAGGCCAGGGATGCCTTTCCGAACATTAAAATGTGCGAATTTGACAACCCCGTCTTAAAGAGATTGCGCAACTTTTGCTCTGGGAGGGTCCCGGTTTTAGTTCACCCCTCCTTATATAGGGCTATTAAATTAATGTACCCTATTGACGTCGGCGGTATTGTCCTGGGCGGTCGTATGACGACTGAATTGGGCACTGGCAGTCTGGGACAATCTGTCGGGGTCCTGCTCAACGCAGATTTCCGCCCCGTATGTGTATAAGGTTTTTGCACTTATTCTTTTTTCTTTTTGCAGGCCTAGACGATGGCAGTTAAGTTAGCTATACTGAATGTGAATGGCTTGAGGGATCGGGGTAAGGCTGCCCGCCTGCTCCGGGACCTGTTGTCTTTTGATGTGGATGTCGCCGCGATCGAAGAGACCCACTTTGTTTGCAGTTCCGATGCGTGTGTGCTGGAGGATGACTTTGTCGTTTATTCAGCATACGGGGACCGGTCTGCCAGAGGTGTTTCTTTGCTTGTCAGACGTACTCTCGATGCGAAGGTAGACCTTGTGCATACCGATGCAGAGGGCCGGTTGATCGTGGCCGATATTGCCGTGAAAAGTGGTTCGTTCCGGGTCGTTGCGGTTTATGCGCCCAATGACCAGAGGGAGCGGGTCTCTTTCTTTCGGCGGTTGGGGCCGTTCCTGGTGGATTCAACGCGCCTAGTTTTAATGGGGGACTGGAATGCCATCCTGGACCCCAAGTTAGACAGGGGGCGGGGTGCTAGCGGGAGAGGGGGCGATCGCAGCTTGGTCGATCTGATCGATGATTATGGTCTCGTCGATAGATACCGGGTCGATCATCCCAAGGGAAAAATGTGGACGTGGGCTCTTAATTGGCCTTTTGACAAGGTGGTTAGCTACCTTGACAGAATGTTAGTGAGAAGAGCCGACATAGAACTACTAGATTGTCCTACGTTCCACTGGGTAGGCTATTCGGATCACAAACTCGTTTGTGCCCGGGTGGCGTTAGACAATAGGCCTAGAATGGCTGGCTACTGGAAGTTCAATCTGTCTTTACTGGACAGGCGGGACTTCCAGGAGCAGCTAACTAGACTAGTGCAGCGGGAGCTAGTGGGGGCGGTTATCGGGAATAGGTGGTGGGAACGCCTTAAATGTAGGATTAGGTCCTTCACCACTGATTTCAGCAAACGGCTCGCTCTAGATAGAGCTGAAAAGGTGAAGACGCTTAAAGCTAGTTATTCCCGTGCGGTGGCTGGGGGGGGGATCCCCTAGAGATAGCCTTAGCTAAGGAGGCCCTGGATCGATCGAATAGCGAGCGGTACATGGGTCAGGTAATTAGACATAAGTTAAGCAAGATGTCTTCCGAAGCCGTGAACTTGGGCGCAGATCTGCGCAGGGAAGAGGTCCGTCGAGGTGGCGATCGTTACATTCGTGAAGTCAAATCCCCGGAGGGGCGTACTCTTCGGGCCACTGACGACATGTGCGGAGCGTTTCGGCGCCATTTCGAGAACCGGTTTACCAAGGAGCCTGGTCTCCGTGAGGAGGAGTTTCGTAGCTATTTGGCTGATTTTCCTCGGCTTTCGCCGACTGAAGCGGCTAGCTGCGAGGGAGAGATTACGGAGGGCGATGTCTACGCGGTTTTGAAGAAGGTCGGCAGAGGCAAGTCGCCCGGTCTGGATGGTTTGCCCTATGAATTGTACTTGAGGCTGTCGCACATCTTTGTTCCAATTTTGACTGCAGTGTTCAACAACTGGTTTCGGTCGGGGTCCATCCCCACCCGGATCACCAGGGGTGTGATCACTCTGTTGAAAAAGGGCAAAGGTGGTGGGGGGAACCTAGATGATTACAGGCCCATAACTCTGCTAAACACAGAGTTAAAGATTATGGCCAAGATCCTGCAGGAGCGTTTGCAGTCAGTTGCCGAGTCTCTGTTGGGACCTGAGCAGACTTGTTCTGTGAGGGGCCGAACAATTCAGAGCAACCTGCATCTGATCCGCACGATCATAGAGGGTGTAAAAGACGACGAAGAAGCCGCGCTGATCAATTTGGATCAGTCCAAGGCATTTGATAGGGTCGACCATCGCTACCTTGCAGCTGTCCTGCAGGCCGCTGGATTCGCACCCAACTTCTGCCGCTGGATTAGCCTCCTGTATCGCTCCCCCAGTGCGGTGGTACAGGTGAACGGAAGGCTGTCGGACGCGTTCGTGCTGTCTAGGTCGGTTCGTCAGGGTTGTCCGCTGTCGCCTCTCCTTTATGCTTTGGCGTTGGAGCCTCTCCTTCGCCGGCTGAAGGACGAGACCGGCAGTCCGGCCCTACGTGGAATTGCCGTTCCTGGAGGGTCTCGAGCCAGGGTTTCCGCGTACGCCGATGACGTATCTGCTTTCGTGTCGTCCCGCAACGACATTGAGGTGGT
>CAWVQA010000871.1:0-46798 GCA_963932145.1 Acanthosepion lycidas
ACTTTTAATTACATAGCGATTTACATGCAAAATCTAGCTTTTTTCACTACTTTTTAAACGCTAGTTTGTAAATATCAATAACTGTTTGAAAACATTAGAAAAACAATGAAATCATTGAAAATCGATATGAAATCAATCAAAACTTATTGATTTTAACTAGTTTCAGAAGTTTTGACAAAGTTTTATTTCAGATTTTATGTTTTACACAACTTTTAATTACATAGCGATTTACATGCAAAATCTAGCTTTTTTCACTACTTTTTCAACGCTAGTTTGTAAATATCAATAACTGTTTGAAAACATTAGAAAAACAATGAAATTATTGAAAATCGATATGAAATCAATCAAAACTTATTGATTTTAACTAGTTTCAGAAGTTTTGACAAAGTTTTATTTCAGATTTTATGTTTTACACAACTTTTAATTACATAGCGATTTACATGCAAAATCTAGCTGTTTTGACTACTTTTTAACGCTAGTTTATAAATATCAATAACTGTTTGAAAACATTAGAAAAACAATGAAATTATTGAAAATCGATATGAAATCAATCAAAACTTATTGATTTTAACTAGTTTCAGAAGTTTTGACAAAGTTTTATTTCAGATTTTATGTTTTACACAACTTTTAATTACATAGCGATTTACATGCAAAATCTAGCTATTTTGACTACTTTTTAACGCTAGTTTGTAAATATCAATAACTGTTTGAAAACATTAGAAAAACAATGAAATTATTGAAAATCGATATGAAATCAATCAAAACTTATTGATTTTAACTAGTTTCAGAAGTTTTGACAAAGTTTTATTTCAGATTTTATGTTTTACACAACTTTTAATTACATAGCGATTTACATGCAAAATCTAGCTTTTTTCACTACTTTTTCAACGCTAGTTTGTAAATATCAATAACTGTTTGAAAACATTAGAAAAACAATGAAATTATTGAAAATCGATATGAAATCAATCAAAACTTATTGATTTTAACTAGTTTCAGAAGTTTTGACAAAGTTTTATGTAAGATTTTATGTTTTACACAACTTTTAATTACATAGCGATTTACATGCAAAATCTAGCTTTTTTCACTACTTTTTCAACGCTAGTTTGTAAATATCAATAACTGTTTGAAAACATTAGAAAAACAATGAAATTATTGAAAATCGATATGAAATCAATCAAAACTTATTGATTTTAACTAGTTTCAGAAGTTTTGACAAAGTTTTATTTCAGATTTTATGTTTTACACAACTTTTAATTACATAGCGATTTACATGCAAAATCTAGCTTTTTTCACTACTTTTTCAACGCTAGTTTGTAAATATCAATAACTGTTTGAAAACATTAGAAAAACAATGAAATTATTGAAAATCGATATGAAATCAATCAAAACTTATTGATTTTAACTAGTTTCAGAAGTTTTCACTAAGTTTTATTTAAGATTTTATGTTTTACACAACTTTTAATTACATAGCGATTTACATGCAAAATCTAGCTTTTTTCACTACTTTTTCAACGCTAGTTTGTAAATATCAATAACTGTTTGAAAACATTAGAAAAACAATGAAATTATTGAAAATCGATATGAAATCAATCAAAACTTATTGATTTTAACTAGTTTCAGAAGTTTTGACAAAGTTTTATTTCAGATTTTATGTTTTACACAACTTTTAATTACATAGCGATTTACATGCAAAATCTAGCTTTTTTCACTACTTTTTCAACGCTAGTTTGTAAATATCAATAACTGTTTGAAAACATTAGAAAAACAATGAAATTATTGAAAATCGATATGAAATCAATCAAAACTTATTGATTTTAACTAGTTTCAGAAGTTTTGAGAAAGTTTTATTTCAGATTTTATGTTTTACACAACTTTTAATTACATAGCGATTTACATGCAAAATCTAGCTTTTTTCACTACTTTTTCAACGCTAGTTTGTAAATATCAATAACTGTTTGAAAACATTAGAAAAACAATGAAATTATTGAAAATCGATATGAAATCAATCAAAACTTATTGATTTTAACTAGTTTCAGAAGTTTTGACAAAGTTTTATTTCAGATTTTATGTTTTAGACAACTTTTAATTACATAGCGATTTACATGCAAAATCTAGCTTTTTTCACTACTTTTTCAACGCTAGTTTGTAAATATCAATAACTGTTTGAAAACATTAGAAAAACAATGAAATTATTGAAAATCGATATGAAATCAATCAAAACTTATTGATTTTAACTAGTTTCAGAAGTTTTGACAAAGTTTTATTTCAGATTTTATGTTTTACACAACTTTTAATTACATAGCGATTTACATGCAAAATCTAGCTTTTTTCACTACTTTTTCAACGCTAGTTTGTAAATATCAATAACTGTTTGAAAACATTAGAAAAACAATGAAATTATTGAAAATCGATATGAAATCAATCAAAACTTATTGATTTTAACTAGTTTCAGAAGTTTTGACAAAGTTTTATTTCAGATTTTATGTTTTACACAACTTTTAATTACATAGCGATTTACATGCAAAATCTAGCTTTTTTCACTACTTTTTCAACGCTAGTTTGTAAATATCAATAACTGTTTGAAAACATTAGAAAAACAATGAAATTATTGAAAATCGATATGAAATCAATCAAAACTTATTGATTTTAACTAGTTTCAGAAGTTTTGACAAAGTTTTATTTCAGATTTTATGTTTTACACAACTTTTAATTACATAGCGATTTACATGCAAAATCTAGCTTTTTTCACTACTTTTTAACGCTAGTTTGTAAATATCAATAACTGTTTGAAAACATTAGAAAAACAATGAAATTATTGAAAATCGATATGAAATCAATCAAAACTTATTGATTTTAACTAGTTTCAGAAGTTTTGACAAAGTTTTATTTCAGATTTTATGTTTTACACAACTTTTAATTACATAGCGATTTACATGCAAAATCTAGCTTTTTTCACTACTTTTTCAACGCTAGTTTGTAAATATCAATAACTGTTTGAAAACATTAGAAAAACAATGAAATTATTGAAAATCGATATGAAATCAATCAAAACTTATTGATTTTAACTAGTTTCAGAAGTTTTGACAAAGTTTTATTTCAGATTTTATGTTTTACACAACTTTTAATTACATAGCGATTTACATGCAAAATCTAGCTGTTTTGACTACTTTTTAACGCTAGTTTATAAATATCAATAACTGTTTGAAAACATTAGAAAAACAATGAAATTATTGAAAATCGATATGAAATCAATCAAAACTTATTGATTTTAACTAGTTTCAGAAGTTTTGACAAAGTTTTATTTCAGATTTTATGTTTTACACAACTTTTAATTACATAGCGATTTACATGCAAAATCTAGCTATTTTGACTACTTTTTAACGCTAGTTTGTAAATATCAATAACTGTTTGAAAACATTAGAAAAACAATGAAATTATTGAAAATCGATATGAAATCAATCAAAACTTATTGATTTTAACTAGTTTCAGAAGATTTGACAAAGTTTTATTTCAGATTTTATGTTTTACACAACTTTTAATTACATAGCGATTTACATGCAAAATCTAGCTTTTTTCACTACTTTTTCAACGCTAGTTTGTAAATATCAATAACTGTTTGAAAACATTAGAAAAACAATGAAATTATTGAAAATCGATATGAAATCAATCAAAACTTATTGATTTTAACTAGTTTCAGAAGTTTTGACAAAGTTTTATTTCAGATTTTATGTTTTACACAACTTTTAATTACATAGCGATTTACATGCAAAATCTAGCTTTTTTCACTACTTTTTCAACGCTAGTTTGTAAATATCAATAACTGTTTGAAAACATTAGAAAAACAATGAAATTATTGAAAATCGATATGAAATCAATCAAAACTTATTGATTTTAACTAGTTTCAGAAGTTTTCACTAAGTTTTATTTCAGATTTTATGTTTTACACAACTTTTAATTACGTAGCGGTTTACATGCAAAATCTAGCTTTTTTCACTACTTTTTCAACGCTAGTTTGTAAATAACTATAACTGTTTGAAAACATTAGAAAAACAATGAAATTATTGAAAATCGACATGAAATCAATCAAAACTTATTGATTTTAACTAGTTTCAGAAGTTTTGACAAAGTTTTATTTCAGATTTTATGTTTTACACAACTTTTAATTACATAGCGATTTACATGCAAAATCTAGCTGTTTTGACTACTTTTTAACGCTAGTTTGTAAATATAAATAACTGTTTGAAAACATTAGAAAAACAATGAAATTATTGAAAATCGATATGAAATCAATCAAAACTTATTGATTTTAACTAGTTTCAGAAGTTTTGACAAAGTTTTATTTCAGATTTTATGTTTTACACAACTTTTAATTACATAGCGATTTACAGGCAAAATCTAGCTGTTTTGACTACTTTTTAACGCTAGTTTATAAATATCAATAACTGTGTGAAAACATTAGAAAAACAATGAAATTATTGAAAATCGATATGAAATCAATCAAAACTTATTGATTTTAACTAGTTTCAGAAGTTTTGACAAAGTTTTATTTCAGATTTTATGTTTTACACAACTTTTAATTACATAGCGATTTACATGCAAAATCTAGCTTTTTTCACTACTTTTTCAACGCTAGTTTGTAAATATCAATAACTGTTTGAAAACATTAGAAAAACAATGAAATTATTGAAAATCGATATGAAATCAATCAAAACTTATTGATTTTAACTAGTTTCAGAAGTTTTGACAAAGTTTTATTTCAGATTTTATGTTTTACACAACTTTTAATTACATAGCGATTTACATGCAAAATCTAGCTTTTTTCACTACTTTTTAACGCTAGTTTGTAAATATCAATAACTGTTTGAAAACATTAGAAAAACAATGAAATTATTGAAAATCGATATGAAATCAATCAAAACTTATTGATTTTAACTAGTTTCAGAAGTTTTGACAAAGTTTTATTTCAGATTTTATGTTTTACACAACTTTTAATTACATAGCGATTTACATGCAAAATCTAGCTTTTTTCCCTACTTTTTCAACGCTAGTTTGTAAATATCAATAACTGTTTGAAAACATTAGAAAAACAATGAAATTATTGAAAATCGATATGAAATCAATCAAAACTTATTGATTTTAACTAGTTTCAGAAGTTTTGACAAAGTTTTATTTCAGATTTTATGTTTTACACAACTTTTAATCATAGCGATTTACATGCAAAATCTAGCTTTTTTCACTACTTTTTCAACGCTAGTTTGTAAATATCAATAACTGTTTGAAAACATTAGAAAAACAATGAAATTATTGAAAATCGATATGAAATCAATCAAAACTTATTGATTTTAACTAGTTTCAGAAGTTTTGACAAAGTTATATTTAAGATTTTATGTTTTACACAACTTTTAATTACATAGCGATTTACATGCAAAATCTAGCTGTTTTGACTACTTTTTAACGCTAGTTTGTAAATATCAATAACTGTTTGAAAACATTAGAAAAACAATGAAATTATTGAAAAGCGATATGAAATCAATCAAAACTTATTGATTTTAACTAGTTTCAGATGTTTTGACAAAGTTTTGTTTAAGATTTTATGTTTTACACAACTTTTAATTACATAGCGATTTACATGCAAAATCTAGCTTTTTTCACTACTTTTTCAACGCTAG
Organism: Acanthosepion lycidas; assembly: GCA_963932145.1. Taxonomy (NCBI): domain Eukaryota; kingdom Metazoa; phylum Mollusca; class Cephalopoda; order Sepiida; family Sepiidae; genus Acanthosepion; species Acanthosepion lycidas. The sequence goes on from CAWVQA010000871.1 coordinate 5,670, forward strand.
TTTGTAAATATCAATAACTGTTTGAAAACATTAGAAAAACAATGAAATTATTGAAAATCGATATGAAATCAATCAAAACTTATTGATTTTAACTAGTTTCAGAAGTTTTGACAAAGTTATATTTAAGATTTTATGTTTTACACAACTTTTAATTACATAGCGATCTACATGCAAAATCTAGCTGTTTTGACTACTTTTTAACGCTAGTTTGTAAATATCAATAACTGTTTGAAAACATTAGAAAAACAATGAAATTATTGAAAATCGATATGAAATCAATCAAAACTTATTGATTTTAACTAGTTTCAGATGTTTTGACAAAGTTTTATTTAAGATTTTATTTTTTACACAACTTTTAATTACATAGCGATTTACATGCAAAATCTAGCCTTTTTCACTACTTTTTCAACGCTAGTTTGTAAATATCAATAACTGTTTGAAAACATTAGAAAAACAATGAAATTATTGAAAATCGATATGAAATCAATCAAAACTTATTGATTTTAACTAGTTTCAGAAGTTTTGACAAAGTTATATTTAAGATTTTATGTTTTACACAACTTTTAATTACATAGCGATTTACATGCAAAATCTAGCTTTTTTCACTACTTTTTCAACGCTAGTTTGTAAATATCAATAACTCTTTGAAAACATTATAAAAACAATGAAATTATTGAAAATCGATATGAAATCAATCAAAACTTATTGATTTTAACTAGTTTCAGAAGTTTTGACAAAGTTTTATTTAAGATTTTATGTTTTACACAACTTTTAATTACATAGCGATTTACATGCAAAATCTAGCTTTTTTCACTACTTTTTCAACGCTAGTTTGTAAATATCAATAACTGTTTGAAAACATTAGAAAAACAATGAAATTATTGAAAATCGATATGAAATCAATCAAAACTTATTGATTTTAACTAGTTTCAGAAGTTTTGACAAAGTTATATTTAAGATTTTATGTTTTACACAACTTTTAATTACATAGCGATTTACATGCAAAATCTAGCTTTTTTCACTACTTTTTCAACGCTAGTTTGTAAATATCAATAACTGTTTGAAAACATTAGAAAAACAATGAAATTATTGAAAATCGATATGAAATCAATCAAAACTTATTGATTTTAACTAGTTTCAGAAGTTTTGACAAAGTTATATTTAAGATTTTATGTTTTACACAACTTTTAATTACATAGCGATTTACATGCAAAATCTAGCTGTTTTGACTACTTTTTAACGCTAGTTTGTAAATATCTGTTTTTGAAAAACATTAGAAAAAACAAATGAAATTATTGAAAAATCGATATGAAATCAATCAAAACTTATTGATTTTAACTAGTTTCAGATGTTTTGACAAAGTTTTGTTTAAGATTTTATGTTTTACACAACTTTTAATTACATAGCGATTTACATGCAAAATCTAGCTTTTTTCACTACTTTTTCAACGCTAGTTTGTAAATATCAATAACTGTTTGAAAACATTAGAAAAACAATGAAATTATTGAAAATCGATATGAAATCAATCAAAACTTATTGATTTTAACTAGTTTCAGAAGTTTTGACAAAGTTATATTTAAGATTTTATGTTTTACACAACTTTTAATTACATAGCGATCTACATGCAAAATCTAGCTTTTTTGACTACTTTTTAACGCTAGTTTGTAAATATCAATAACTGTTTGAAAACATTAGAAAAACAATGAAATTATTGAAAATCGATATGAAATCAATCAAAACTTATTGATTTTAACTAGTTTCAGATGTTTTGACAAAGTTTTATTTAAGATTTTATTTTTTACACAACTTTTAATTACATAGCGATTTACATGCAAAATCTAGCATTTTTCACTACTTTTTCAACGCTAGTTTGTAAATATCAATAACTGTTTGAAAACATTAGAAAAACAATGAAATTATTGAAAATCGATATGAAATCAATCAAAACTTATTGATTTTAACTAGTTTCAGAAGTTTTGACAAAGTTTTATTTAAGATTTTATGCTTTACACAACTTTTAATTACATAGCGATTTACATGCAAAATCTAGCCTTTTTCACTACTTTTTCAACGCTAGTTTGTAAATATCAATAACTGTTTGAAAACATTAGAAAAACAATGAAATTATTGAAAATCGATATGAAATCAATCAAAACTTATTGATTTTAACTAGTTTCAGAAGTTTTGACAAAGTTATATTTAAGATTTTATGTTTTACACAACTTTTAATTACATAGCGATTTACATGCAAAATCTAGCTTTTTTCACTACTTTTTCAACGCTAGTTTGTAAATATCAATAACTGTTTGAAAACATTATAAAAACAATGAAATTATTGAAAATCGATATGAAATCAATCAAAACTTATTGATTTTAACTAGTTTCAGAAGTTTTGACAAAGTTATATTTAAGATTTTATGTTTTACACAACTTTTAATTACATAGCGATTTACATGCAAAATCTAGCTGTTTTGACTACTTTTTAACGCTAGTTTGTAAATATCAATAACTGTTTGAAAACATTAGAAAAACAATGAAATTATTGAAAATCGATATGAAATCAATCAAAACTTATTGATTTTAACTAGTTTCAGATGTTTTGACAAAGTTTTATTTAAGATTTTATTTTTTACACAACTTTTAATTACATAGCGATTTACATGCAAAATCTAGCTTTTTTCACTACTTTTTCAACGCTAGTTTGTAAATATCAATAACTGTTTGAAAACATTAGAAAAACAATGAAATTATTGAAAATCGATATGAAATCAATCAAAACTTATTGATTTTAACTAGTTTCAGATGTTTTGACAAAGTTTTGTTTAAGATTTTATGTTTTACACAACTTTTAATTACATAGCGATTTACATGCAAAATCTAGCTTTTTTCACTACTTTTTCAACGCTAGTTTGTAAATATCAATAACTGTTTGAAAACATTAGAAAAACAATGAAATTATTGAAAATCGATATGAAATCAATCAAAACTTATTGATTTTAACTAGTTTCAGAAGTTTTGACAAAGTTATATTTAAGATTTTATGTTTTACACAACTTTTAATTACATAGCGATTTACATGCAAAATCTAGCTGTTTTGACTACTTTTTAACGCTAGTTTGTAAATATCAATAACTGTTTGAAAACATTAGAAAAACAATGAAATTATTGAAAATCGATATGAAATCAATCAAAACTTATTGATTTTAACTAGTTTCAGATGTTTTGACAAAGTTTTGTTTAAGATTTTATGTTTTACACAACTTTTAATTACATAGCGATTTACATGCAAAATCTAGCTTTTTTCACTACTTTTTCAACGCTAGTTTGTAAATATCAATAACTGTTTGAAAACATTAGAAAAACAATGAAATTATTGAAAATCGATATGAAATCAATCAAAACTTATTGATTTTAACTAGTTTCAGAAGTTTTGACAAAGTTATATTTAAGATTTTATGTTTTACACAACTTTTAATTACATAGCGATTTACATGCAAAATCTAGCTGTTTTGACTACTTTTTAACGCTAGTTTGTAAATATCAATAACTGTTTGAAAACATTAGAAAAACAATGAAATTATTGAAAATCGATATGAAATCAATCAAAACTTATTGATTTTAACTAGTTTCAGAAGTTTTGACAAAGTTTTATTTAAGATTTTATGTTTTACACAACTTTTAATTACATAGCGATTTACATGCAAAATCTAGCCTTTTTCACTACTTTTTCAACGCTAGTTTGTAAATATCAATAACTGTTTGAAAACATTAGAAAAACAATGAAATTATTGAAAATCGATATGAAATCAATCAAAACTTATTGATTTTAACTAGTTTCAGATGTTTTGACAAAGTTTTATTTAAGATTTTATTTTTTACACAACTTTTAATTACATAGCGATTTACATGCAAAATCTAGCTTTTTTCACTACTTTTTCAACGCTAGTTTGTAAATATCAATAACTGTTTGAAAACATTAGAAAAACAATGAAATTATTGAAAATCGATATGAAATCAATCAAAACTTATTGATTTTAACTAGTTTCAGAAGTTTTGACAAAGTTATATTTAAGATTTTATGTTTTACACAACTTTTAATTACATAGCGATTTACATGCAAAATCTAGCTTTTTTCACTACTTTTTCAACGCTAGTTTGTAAATATCAATAACTCTTTGAAAACATTATAAAAACAATGAAATTATTGAAAATCGATATGAAATCAATCAAAACTTATTGATTTTAACTAGTTTCAGAAGTTTTGACAAAGTTTTATTTAAGATTTTATGTTTTACACAACTTTTAATTACATAGCGATTTACATGCAAAATCTAGCTTTTTTCACTACTTTTTCAACGCTAGTTTGTAAATATCAATAACTCTTTGAAAACATTATAAAAACAATGAAATTATTGAAAATCGATATGAAATCAATCAAAACTTATTGATTTTAACTAGTTTCAGAAGTTTTGACAAAGTTTTATTTAAGATTTTATGTTTTACACAACTTTTAATTACATAGCGATTTACATGCAAAATCTAGCTTTTTTCACTACTTTTTCAACGCTAGTTTGTAAATATCAATAACTGTTTGAAAACATTAGAAAAACAATGAAATTATTGAAAATCGATATGAAATCAATCAAAACTTATTGATTTTAACTAGTTTCAGAAGTTTTGACAAAGTTATATTTAAGATTTTATGTTTTACACAACTTTTAATTACATAGCGATTTACATGCAAAATCTAGCTTTTTTCACTACTTTTTCAACGCTAGTTTGTAAATATCAATAACTGTTTGAAAACATTAGAAAAACAATGAAATTATTGAAAATCGATATGAAATCAATCAAAACTTATTGATTTTAACTAGTTTCAGAAGTTTTGACAAAGTTATATTTAAGATTTTATGTTTTACACAACTTTTAATTACATAGCGATTTACATGCAAAATCTAGCTGTTTTGACTACTTTTTAACGCTAGTTTGTAAATATCAATAACTGTTTGAAAACATTAGAAAAACAATGAAATTATTGAAAATCGATATGAAATCAATCAAAACTTATTGATTTTAACTAGTTTCAGATGTTTTGACAAAGTTTTGTTTAAGATTTTATGTTTTACACAACTTTTAATTACATAGCGATTTACATGCAAAATCTAGCTTTTTTCACTACTTTTTCAACGCTAGTTTGTAAATATCAATAACTGTTTGAAAACATTAGAAAAACAATGAAATTATTGAAAATCGATATGAAATCAATCAAAACTTATTGATTTTAACTAGTTTCAGAAGTTTTGACAAAGTTATATTTAAGATTTTATGTTTTACACAACTTTTAATTACATAGCGATCTACATGCAAAATCTAGCTGTTTTGACTACTTTTTAACGCTAGTTTGTAAATATCAATAACTGTTTGAAAACATTAGAAAAACAATGAAATTATTGAAAATCGATATGAAATCAATCAAAACTTATTGATTTTAACTAGTTTCAGATGTTTTGACAAAGTTTTATTTAAGATTTTATTTTTTACACAACTTTTAATTACATAGCGATTTACATGCAAAATCTAGCATTTTTCACTACTTTTTCAACGCTAGTTTGTAAATATCAATAACTGTTTGAAAACATTAGAAAAACAATGAAATTATTGAAAATCGATATGAAATCAATCAAAACTTATTGATTTTAACTAGTTTCAGAAGTTTTGACAAAGTTTTATTTAAGATTTTATGCTTTACACAACTTTTAATTACATAGCGATTTACATGCAAAATCTAGCCTTTTTCACTACTTTTTCAACGCTAGTTTGTAAATATCAATAACTGTTTGAAAACATTAGAAAAACAATGAAATTATTGAAAATCGATATGAAATCAATCAAAACTTATTGATTTTAACTAGTTTCAGAAGTTTTGACAAAGTTATATTTAAGATTTTATGTTTTACACAACTTTTAATTACATAGCGATTTACATGCAAAATCTAGCTTTTTTCACTACTTTTTCAACGCTAGTTTGTAAATATCAATAACTGTTTGAAAACATTATAAAAACAATGAAATTATTGAAAATCGATATGAAATCAATCAAAACTTATTGATTTTAACTAGTTTCAGAAGTTTTGACAAAGTTATATTTAAGATTTTATGTTTTACACAACTTTTAATTACATAGCGATTTACATGCAAAATCTAGCTGTTTTGACTACTTTTTAACGCTAGTTTTAAATATCAATAACTGTTTGAAAACATTAGAAAAACAATGAAATTATTGAAAATCGATATGAAATCAATCAAAACTTATTGATTTTAACTAGTTTCAGATGTTTTGACAAAGTTTTATTTAAGATTTTATTTTTTACACAACTTTTAATTACATAGCGATTTACATGCAAAATCTAGCTTTTTTCACTACTTTTTCAACGCTAGTTTGTAAATATCAATAACTGTTTGAAAACATTAGAAAAACAATGAAATTATTGAAAATCGATATGAAATCAATCAAAACTTATTGATTTTAACTAGTTTCAGAAGTTTTGACAAAGTTATATTTAAGATTTTATGTTTTACACAACTTTTAATTACATAGCGATTTACATGCAAAATCTAGCTTTTTTCACTACTTTTTCAACGCTAGTTTGTAAATATCAATAACTGTTTGAAAACATTAGAAAAACAATGAAATTATTGAAAATCGATATGAAATCAATCAAAACTTATTGATTTTAACTAGTTTCAGAAGTTTTGACAAAGTTATATTTAAGATTTTATGTTTTACACAACTTTTAATTACATAGCGATTTACTTGCAAAATCTAGCTGTTTTGACTACTTTTTAACGCTAGTTTGTAAATATCAATAACTGTTTGAAAACATTAGAAAAACAATGAAATTATTGAAAATCGATATGAAATCAATCAAAACTTATTGATTTTAACTAGTTTCAGATGTTTTGACAAAGTTTTGTTTAAGATTTTATGTTTTACACATCTTTTAATTACATAGCGATTTACATGCAAAATCTAGCTTTTTTCACTACTTTTTCAACGCTAGTTTGTAAATATCAATAACTGTTTGAAAACATTAGAAAAACAATGAAATTATTGAAAATCGATATGAAATCAATCAAAACTTATTGATTTTAACTAGTTTCAGAAGTTTTGACAAAGTTATATTTAAGATTTTATGTTTTACACAACTTTTAATTACATAGCGATTAACATGCAAAATCTAGCTGTTTTGACTACTTTTTAACGCTAGTTTGTAAATATCAATAACTGTTTGAAAACATTAGAAAAACAATGAAATTATTGAAAATCGATATGAAATCAATCAAAACTTATTGATTTTAACTAGTTTCAGAAGTTTTGACAAAGTTTTATTTAAGATTTTATGTTTTACACAACTTTTAATTACATAGCGATTTACATGCAAAATCTAGCCTTTTTCACTACTTTTTCAACGCTAGTTTGTAAATATCAATAACTGTTTGAAAACATTAGAAAAACAATGAAATTATTGAAAATCGATATGAAATCAACCAAAACTTATTGATTTTAACTAGTTTCAGAAGTTTTGACAAAGTTATATTTAAGATTTTATGTTTTACACAACTTTTAATTACATAGCGATTTACATGCAAAATCTAGCTGTTTTGACTACTTTTTAACGCTAGTTTGTAAATATCAATAACTGTTTGAAAACATTAGAAAAACAATGAAATTATTGAAAATCGATATGAAATCAATCAAAACTTATTGATTTTAACTAGTTTCAGATGTTTTGACAAAGTTTTATTTAAGATTTTATTTTTTACACAACTTTTAATTACATAGCGATTTACATGCAAAATCTAGCTTTTTTCACTACTTTTTCAACGCTAGTTTGTAAATATCAATAACTGTTTGAAAACATTAGAAAAACAATGAAATTATTGAAAATCGATATGAAATCAATCAAAACTTATTGATTTTAACTAGTTTCAGAAGTTTTGACAAAGTTTTATTTAAGATTTTATGTTTTACACAACTTTTAATTACATAGCGATTTACATGCAAAATCTAGCTTTTTTCACTACTTTTTCAACGCTAGTTTGTAAATATCAATAACTCTTTGAAAACATTAGAAAAACAATGAAATTATTGAAAATCGATATGAAATCAATCAAAACTTATTGATTTTAACTAGTTTCAGAAGTTTTGACAAAGTTTTATTTAAGATTTTATGTTTTACACAACTTTTAATTACATAGCGATTTACATGCAAAATCTAGCTTTTTTCACTACTTTTTCAACGCTAGTTTGTAAATATCAATAACTGTTTGAAAACATTAGAAAAACAATGAAATTATTGAAAATCGATATGAAATCAATCAAAACTTATTGATTTTAACTAGTTTCAGAAGTTTTGACAAAGTTATATTTAAGATTTTATGTTTTACACAACTTTTAATTACATAGCGATTTACATGCAAAATCTAGCTTTTTTCACTACTTTTTCAACGCTAGTTTGTAAATATCAATAACTGTTTGAAAACATTAGAAAAACAATGAAATTATTGAAAATCGATATGAAATCAATCAAAACTTATTGATTTTAACTAGTTTCAGAAGTTTTGACAAAGTTATATTTAAGATTTTATGTTTTACACAACTTTTAATTACATAGCGATTTACATGCAAAATCTAGCTGTTTTGACTACTTTTTAACGCTAGTTTGTAAATATCAATAACTGTTTGAAAACATTAGAAAAACAATGAAATTATTGAAAATCGATATGAAATCAATCAAAACTTATTGATTTTAACTAGTTTCAGAAGTTTTGACAAAGTTTTATTTAAGATTTTATGTTTTACACAACTTTTAATTACATAGCGATTTACATGCAAAATCTAGCCTTTTTCACTACTTTTTCAACGCTAGTTTGTAAATATCAATAACTGTTTGAAAACATTAGAAAAACAATGAAATTATTGAAAATCGATATGAAATCAACCAAAACTTATTGATTTTAACTAGTTTCAGAAGTTTTGACAAAGTTATATTTAAGATTTTATGTTTTACACAACTTTTAATTACATAGCGATTTACATGCAAAATCTAGCTTTTTTCACTACTTTTTCAACGCTAGTTTGTAAATATCAATAACTGTTTGAAAACATTAGAAAAACAATGAAATTATTGAAAATCGATATGAAATCAATCAAAACTTATTGATTTTAACTAGTTTCAGAAGTTTTGACAAAGTTATATTTAAGATTTTATGTTTTACACAACTTTTAATTACATAGCGATTTACATGCAAAATCTAGCTGTTTTGACTACTTTTTAACGCTAGTTTGTAAATATCAATAACTGTTTGAAAACATTAGAAAAACAATGAAATTATTGAAAATCGATATGAAATCAATCAAAACTTATTGATTTTAACTAGTTTCAGATGTTTTGACAAAGTTTTATTTAAGATTTTATTTTTTACACAACTTTTAATTACATAGCGATTTACATGCAAAATCTAGCTTTTTTCACTACTTTTTCAACGCTAGTTTGTAAATATCAATAACTCTTTGAAAACATTAGAAAAAACAATGAAATTATTGAAAATCGATATGAAATCAATCAAAACTTATTGATTTTAACTAGTTTCAGAAGTTTTGACAAAGTTTTATTTAAGATTTTATGTTTTACACAACTTTTAATTACATAGCGATTTACATGCAAAATCTAGCTTTTTTCACTACTTTTTCAACGCTAGTTTGTAAATATCAATAACTGTTTGAAAACATTAGAAAAACAATGAAATTATTGAAAATCGATATGAAATCAATCAAAACTTATTGATTTTAACTAGTTTCAGAAGTTTTGACAAAGTTATATTTAAGATTTTATGTTTTACACAACTTTTAATTACATAGCGATTTACATGCAAAATCTAGCTTTTTTTCACTACTTTTTCAACGCTAGTTTGTAAATATCAATAACTGTTTGAAAACATTAGAAAAACAATGAAATTATTGAAAATCGATATGAAATCAATCAAAACTTATTGATTTTAACTAGTTTCAGAAGTTTTGACAAAGTTATATTTAAGATTTTATGTTTTACACAACTTTTAATTACATAGCGATTTACATGCAAAATCTAGCTGTTTTGACTATTTTTTAACGCTAGTTTGTAAATATCAATAACTGTTTGAAAACATTAGAAAAACAATGAAATTATTGAAAATCGATATGAAATCAATCAAAACTTATTGATTTTAACTAGTTTCAGATGTTTTGACAAAGTTTTGTTTAAGATTTTATGTTTTACACAACTTTTAATTACATAGCGATTTACATGCAAAATCTAGCTTTTTTCACTACTTTTTCTACGCTAGTTTGTAAATATCAATAACTCTTTGAAAACATTAGAAAAACAATGAAATTATTGAAAATCGATATGAAATCAATCAAAACTTATTGATTTTAACTAGTTTCAGAAGTTTTGACAAAGTTTTATTTAAGATTTTATGTTTTACACAACTTTTAATTACATAGCGATTTACATGCAAAATCTAGCTTTTTTCACTACTTTTTCAACGCTAGTTTGTAAATATCAATAACTGTTTGAAAACATTAGAAAAACAATGAAATTATTGAAAATCGATATGAAATCAATCAAAACTTATTGATTTTAACTAGTTTCAGAAGTTTTGACAAAGTTATATTTAAGATTTTATGTTTTACACAACTTTTAATTACATAGCGATTTACATGCAAAATCTAGCTTTTTTCACTACTTTTTCAACGCTAGTTTGTAAATATCAATAACTGTTTGAAAACATTAGAAAAACAATGAAATTATTGAAAATCGATATGAAATCAATCAAAACTTATTGATTTTAACTAGTTTCAGAAGTTTTGACAAAGTTTTATTTAAGATTTTATGTTTTACACAACTTTTAATTACATAGCGATTTACATGCAAAATCTAGCTGTTTTGACTACTTTTTAACGCTAGTTTGTAAATATCAATAACTGTTTGAAAACATTAGAAAAACAATGAAATTATTGAAAATCGATATGAAATCAATCAAAACTTATTGATTTTAACTAGTTTCAGATGTTTTGACAAAGTTTTGTTTAAGATTTTATGTTTTACACAACTTTTAATTACATAGCGATTTACATGCAAAATCTAGCCTTTTTCACTACTTTTTCAACGCTAGTTTGTAAATATCAATAACTGTTTGAAAACATTAGAAAAACAATGAAATTATTGAAAATCGATATGAAATCAATCAAAACTTATTGATTTTAACTAGTTTCAGAAGTTTTGACAAAGTTTTGTTTAAGATTTTATGTTTTACACAACTTTTAATTACATAGCGATTTACATGCAAAATTTAGCTTTTTTCACTACTTTTTCAACGCTAGTTTGTAAATATCAATAACTGTTTGAAAACATTAGAAAAACAATGAAATTATTGAAAATCGATATGAAATCAATCAAAACTTATTGATTTTAACTAGTTTCAGAAGTTTTGACAAAGTTATATTTAAGATTTTATGTTTTACACAACTTTTAATTACATAGCGATTTACATGCAAAATCTAGCCTTTTTAACTACTTTTTTAACGCTAGTTTGTAAATATCAATAACTGTTTGAAAACATTAGAAAAACAATGAAATTATTGAAAATCGATATGAAATCAATCAAAACTTATTGATTTTAACTAGTTTCAGAAGTTTTGACAAAGTTATATTTAAGATTTTATGTTTTACACAACTTGTAATTACATAGCGATTTACATGCAAAATCTAGCTTTTTTCACTACTTTTTCAACGCTAGTTTGTAAATATCAATAACTCTTTGAAAACATTAGAAAAACAATGAAATTATTGAAAATCGATATGAAATCAATCAAAACTTATTGATTTTAACTAGTTTCAGAAGTTTTGACAAAGTTTTATTTAAGATTTTATGTTTTACACAACTTTTAATTACATAGCGATTTACATGCAAAATCTAGCTTTTTTCACTACTTTTTCAACGCTAGTTTGTAAATATCAATAACTGTTTGAAAACATTAGAAAAACAATGAAATTATTGAAAATCGATATGAAATCAATCAAAACTTATTGATTTTAACTAGTTTCAGAAGTTTTGACAAAGTTATATTTAAGATTTTATGTTTTACACAACTTTTAATTACATAGCGATTTACATGCAAAATCTAGCTGTTTTGACTACTTTTTAACGCTAGTTTGTAAATATCAATAACTGTTTGAAAACATTAGAAAAACAATGAAATTATTGAAAATCGATATGAAATCAATCAAAACTTATTGATTTTAACTAGTTTCAGATGTTTTGACAAAGTTTTGTTTAAGATTTTATGTTTTACACAACTTTTAATTACATAGCGATTTACATGGAAAATCTAGCTTTTTTCACTACTTTTTCAACGCTAGTTTGTAAATATCAATAACTGTTTGAAAACATTAGAAAAACAATGAAATTATTGAAAATCGATATGAAATCAATCAAAACTTATTGATTTTAACTAGTTTCAGAAGTTTTGACAAAGTTATATTTAAGATTTTATGTTTTACACAACTTTTAATTACATAGCGATTTACATGCAAAATCTAGCTGTTTTGACTACTTTTTAACGCTAGTTTGTAAATATCAATAACTGTTTGAAAACATTAGAAAAACAATGAAATTATTGGAAATCGATATGAAATCAATCAAAACTTATTGATTTTAACTAGTTTCAGATGTTTTGACAAAGTTTTATTTAAGATTTTATTTTTTACACAACTTTTAATTACATAGCGATTTACATGCAAAATCTAGCTTTTTTCACTACTTTTTCAACGCTAGTTTGTAAATATCAATAACTGTTTGAAAACATTAGAAAAACAATGAAATTATTGAAAATCGATATGAAATCAATCAAAACTTATTGATTTTAACTAGTTTCAGAAGTTTTGACAAAGTTTTATTTAAGATTTTATGTTTTACACAACTTTTAATTACATAGCGATTTACATGCAAAATCTAGCCTTTTTCACTACTTTTTCAACGCTAGTTTGTAAATATCAATAACTGTTTGAAAACATTAGAAAAACAATGAAATTATTGAAAATCGATATGAAATCAATCAAAACTTATTGATTTTAACTAGTTTCAGAAGTTTTGACAAAGTTATATTTAAGATTTTATGTTTTACACAACTTTTAATTACATAGCGATTTACATGCAAAATCTAGCTTTTTTCACTACTTTTTCAACGCTAGTTTGTAAATATCAATAACTCTTTGAAAACATTATAAAAACAATGAAATTATTGAAAATCGATATGAAATCAATCAAAACTTATTGATTTTAACTAGTTTCAGAAGTTTTGACAAAGTTTTATTTAAGATTTTATGTTTTACACAACTTTTAATTACATAGCGATTTACATGCAAAATCTAGCTTTTTTCACTACTTTTTCAACGCTAGTTTGTAAATATCAATAACTGTTTGAAAACATTAGAAAAACAATGAAATTATTGAAAATCGATATGAAATCAATCAAAACTTATTGATTTTAACTAGTTTCAGAAGTTTTGACAAAGTTATATTTAAGATTTTATGTTTTACACAACTTTTAATTACATAGCGATTTACATGCAAAATCTAGCTTTTTTCACTACTTTTTCAACGCTAGTTTGTAAATATCAATAACTGTTTGAAAACATTAGAAAAACAATGAAATTATTGAAAATCGATATGAAATCAATCAAAACTTATTGATTTTAACTAGTTTCAGAAGTTTTGACAAAGTTATATTTAAGATTTTATGTTTTACACAACTTTTAATTACATAGCGATTTACATGCAAAATCTAGCTGTTTTGACTACTTTTTAACGCTAGTTTGTAAATATCAATAACTGTTTGAAAACATTAGAAAAACAATGAAATTATTGAAAAGCGATATGAAATCAATCAAAACTTATTGATTTTAACTAGTTTCAGATGTTTTGACAAAGTTTTGTTTAAGATTTTATGTTTTACACAACTTTTAATTACATAGCGATTTACATGCAAAATCTAGCTTTTTTCACTACTTTTTCAACGCTAGTTTGTAAATATCAATAACTGTTTGAAAACATTAGAAAAACAATGAAATTATTGAAAATCGATATGAAATCAATCAAAACTTATTGATTTTAACTAGTTTCAGAAGTTTTGACAAAGTTATATTTAAGATTTTATGTTTTACACAACTTTTAATTACATAGCGATCTACATGCAAAATCTAGCTGTTTTGACTACTTTTTAACGCTAGTTTGTAAATATCAATAACTGTTTGAAAACATTAGAAAAACAATGAAATTATTGAAAATCGATATGAAATCAATCAAAACTTATTGATTTTAACTAGTTTCAGATGTTTTGACAAAGTTTTATTTAAGATTTTATTTTTTACACAACTTTTAATTACATAGCGATTTACATGCAAAATCTAGCATTTTTCACTACTTTTTCAACGCTAGTTTGTAAATATCAATAACTGTTTGAAAACATTAGAAAAACAATGAAATTATTGAAAATCGATATGAAATCAATCAAAACTTATTGATTTTAACTAGTTTCAGAAGTTTTGACAAAGTTTTATTTAAGATTTTATGTTTTACACAACTTTTAATTACATAGCGATTTACATGCAAAATCTAGCCTTTTTCACTACTTTTTCAACGCTAGTTTGTAAATATCAATAACTGTTTGAAAACATTAGAAAAACAATGAAATTATTGGAAATCGATATGAAATCAATCAAAACTTATTGATTTTAACTAGTTTCAGATGTTTTGACAAAGTTTTATTTAAGATTTTATTTTTTACACAACTTTTAATTACATAGCGATTTACATGCAAAATCTAGCTTTTTTCACTACTTTTTCAACGCTAGTTTGTAAATATCAATAACTGTTTGAAAACATTAGAAAAACAATGAAATTATTGAAAATCGATATGAAATCAATCAAAACTTATTGATTTTAACTAGTTTCAGAAGTTTTGACAAAGTTTTATTTAAGATTTTATGTTTTACACAACTTTTAATTACATAGCGATTTACATGCAAAATCTAGCCTTTTTCACTACTTTTTCAACGCTAGTTTGTAAATATCAATAACTGTTTGAAAACATTAGAAAAACAATGAAATTATTGAAAATCGATATGAAATCAATCAAAACTTATTGATTTTAACTAGTTTCAGAAGTTTTGACAAAGTTATATTTAAGATTTTATGTTTTACACAACTTTTAATTACATAGCGATTTACATGCAAAATCTAGCTTTTTTCACTACTTTTTCAACGCTAGTTTGTAAATATCAATAACTCTTTGAAAACATTATAAAAACAATGAAATTATTGAAAATCGATATGAAATCAATCAAAACTTATTGATTTTAACTAGTTTCAGAAGTTTTGACAAAGTTTTATTTAAGATTTTATGTTTTACACAACTTTTAATTACATAGCGATTTACATGCAAAATCTAGCTTTTTTCACTACTTTTTCAACGCTAGTTTGTAAATATTAATAACTGTTTGAAAACATTAGAAAAACAATGAAATTATTGAAAATCGATATGAAATCAATCAAAACTTATTGATTTTAACTAGTTTCAGAAGTTTTGACAAAGTTATATTTAAGATTTTATGTTTTACACAACTTTTAATTACATAGCGATTTACATGCAAAATCTAGCTTTTTTCACTACTTTTTCAACGCTAGTTTGTAAATATCAATAACTGTTTGAAAACATTAGAAAAACAATGAAATTATTGAAAATCGATATGAAATCAATCAAAACTTATTGATTTTAACTAGTTTCAGAAGTTTTGACAAAGTTATATTTAAGATTTTATGTTTTACACAACTTTTAATTACATAGCGATTTACATGCAAAATCTAGCTGTTTTGACTACTTTTTAACGCTAGTTTGTAAATATCAATAACTGTTTGAAAACATTAGAAAAACAATGAAATTATTGAAAATCGATATGAAATCAATCAAAACTTATTGATTTTAACTAGTTTCAGATGTTTTGACAAAGTTTTGTTTAAGATTTTATGTTTTACACAACTTTTAATTACATAGCGATTTACATGCAAAATCTAGCTTTTTTCACTACTTTTTCAACGCTAGTTTGTAAATATCAATAACTGTTTGAAAACATTAGAAAAACAATGAAATTATTGAAAATCGATATGAAATCAATCAAAACTTATTGATTTTAACTAGTTTCAGAAGTTTTGACAAAGTTATATTTAAGATTTTATGTTTTACACAACTTTTAATTACATAGCGATTTACATGCAAAATCTAGCTGTTTTGACTACTTTTTAACGCTAGTTTTAAATATCAATAACTGTTTGAAAACATTAGAAAAACAATGAAATTATTGAAAATCGATATGAAATCAATCAAAACTTATTGATTTTAACTAGTTTCAGATGTTTTGACAAAGTTTTATTTAAGATTTTATTTTTTACACAACTTTTAATTACATAGCGATTTACATGCAAAATCTAGCTTTTTTCACTACTTTTTCAACGCTAGTTTGTAAATATCAATAACTGTTTGAAAACATTAGAAAAACAATGAAATTATTGAAAATCGATATGAAATCAATCAAAACTTATTGATTTTAACTAGTTTCAGATGTTTTGACAAAGTTTTGTTTAAGATTTTATGTTTTACACAACTTTTAATTACATAGCGATTTACATGCAAAATCTAGCTTTTTTCACTACTTTTTCAACGCTAGTTTGTAAATATCAATAACTGTTTGAAAACATTAGAAAAACAATGAAATTATTGAAAATCGATATGAAATCAATCAAAACTTATTGATTTTAACTAGTTTCAGAAGTTTTGACAAAGTTATATTTAAGATTTTATGTTTTACACAACTTTTAATTACATAGCGATTTACATGCAAAATCTAGCTGTTTTGACTACTTTTTAACGCTAGTTTGTAAATATCAATAACTGTTTGAAAACATTAGAAAAACAATGAAATTATTGAAAATCGATATGAAATCAATCAAAACTTATTGATTTTAACTAGTTTCAGATGTTTTGACAAAGTTTTGTTTAAGATTTTATGTTTTACACAACTTTTAATTACATAGCGATTTACATGCAAAATCTAGCTTTTTTCACTACTTTTTCAACGCTAGTTTGTAAATATCAATAACTGTTTGAAAACATTAGAAAAACAATGAAATTATTGAAAATCGATATGAAATCAATCAAAACTTATTGATTTTAACTAGTTTCAGAAGTTTTGACAAAGTTATATTTAAGATTTTATGTTTTACACAACTTTTAATTACATAGCGATTTACATGCAAAATCTAGCTGTTTTGACTACTTTTTAACGCTAGTTTGTAAATATCAATAACTGTTTGAAAACATTAGAAAAACAATGAAATTATTGAAAATCGATATGAAATCAATCAAAACTTATTGATTTTAACTAGTTTCAGAAGTTTTGACAAAGTTTTATTTAAGATTTTATGTTTTACACAACTTTTAATTACATAGCGATTTACATGCAAAATCTAGCCTTTTTCACTACTTTTTCAACGCTAGTTTGTAAATATCAATAACTGTTTGAAAACATTAGAAAAACAATGAAATTATTGAAAATCGATATGAAATCAATCAAAACTTATTGATTTTAACTAGTTTCAGATGTTTTGACAAAGTTTTATTTAAGATTTTATTTTTTACACAACTTTTAATTACATAGCGATTTACATGCAAAATCTAGCTTTTTTCACTACTTTTTCAACGCTAGTTTGTAAATATCAATAACTGTTTGAAAACATTAGAAAAACAATGAAATTATTGAAAATCGATATGAAATCAATCAAAACTTATTGATTTTAACTAGTTTCAGAAGTTTTGACAAAGTTATATTTAAGATTTTATGTTTTACACAACTTTTAATTACATAGCGATTTACATGCAAAATCTAGCTTTTTTCACTACTTTTTCAACGCTAGTTTGTAAATATCAATAACTCTTTGAAAACATTATAAAAACAATGAAATTATTGAAAATCGATATGAAATCAATCAAAACTTATTGATTTTAACTAGTTTCAGAAGTTTTGACAAAGTTTTATTTAAGATTTTATGTTTTACACAACTTTTAATTACATAGCGATTTACATGCAAAATCTAGCTTTTTTCACTACTTTTTCAACGCTAGTTTGTAAATATCAATAACTCTTTGAAAACATTATAAAAACAATGAAATTATTGAAAATCGATATGAAATCAATCAAAACTTATTGATTTTAACTAGTTTCAGAAGTTTTGACAAAGTTTTATTTAAGATTTTATGTTTTACACAACTTTTAATTACATAGCGATTTACATGCAAAATCTAGCTTTTTTCACTACTTTTTCAACGCTAGTTTGTAAATATCAATAACTGTTTGAAAACATTAGAAAAACAATGAAATTATTGAAAATCGATATGAAATCAATCAAAACTTATTGATTTTAACTAGTTTCAGAAGTTTTGACAAAGTTATATTTAAGATTTTATGTTTTACACAACTTTTAATTACATAGCGATTTACATGCAAAATCTAGCTTTTTTCACTACTTTTTCAACGCTAGTTTGTAAATATCAATAACTGTTTGAAAACATTAGAAAAACAATGAAATTATTGAAAATCGATATGAAATCAATCAAAACTTATTGATTTTAACTAGTTTCAGAAGTTTTGACAAAGTTATATTTAAGATTTTATGTTTTACACAACTTTTAATTACATAGCGATTTACATGCAAAATCTAGCTGTTTTGACTACTTTTTAACGCTAGTTTGTAAATATCAATAACTGTTTGAAAACATTAGAAAAACAATGAAATTATTGAAAATCGATATGAAATCAATCAAAACTTATTGATTTTAACTAGTTTCAGATGTTTTGACAAAGTTTTGTTTAAGATTTTATGTTTTACACAACTTTTAATTACATAGCGATTTACATGCAAAATCTAGCTTTTTTCACTACTTTTTCAACGCTAGTTTGTAAATATCAATAACTGTTTGAAAACATTAGAAAAACAATGAAATTATTGAAAATCGATATGAAATCAATCAAAACTTATTGATTTTAACTAGTTTCAGAAGTTTTGACAAAGTTATATTTAAGATTTTATGTTTTACACAACTTTTAATTACATAGCGATCTACATGCAAAATCTAGCTGTTTTGACTACTTTTTAACGCTAGTTTGTAAATATCAATAACTGTTTGAAAACATTAGAAAAACAATGAAATTATTGAAAATCGATATGAAATCAATCAAAACTTATTGATTTTAACTAGTTTCAGATGTTTTGACAAAGTTTTATTTAAGATTTTATTTTTTACACAACTTTTAATTACATAGCGATTTACATGCAAAATCTAGCATTTTTCACTACTTTTTCAACGCTAGTTTGTAAATATCAATAACTGTTTGAAAACATTAGAAAAACAATGAAATTATTGAAAATCGATATGAAATCAATCAAAACTTATTGATTTTAACTAGTTTCAGATGTTTTGACAAAGTTTTATTTAAGATTTTATTTTTTACACAACTTTTAATTACATAGCGATTTACATGCAAAATCTAGCTTTTTTCACTACTTTTCAACGCTAGTTTGTAAATATCAATAACTGTTTGAAAACATTAGAAAAACAATGAAATTATTGAAAATCGATATGAAATCAATCAAAACTTATTGATTTTAACTAGTTTCAGAAGTTTTGACAAAGTTATATTTAAGATTTTATGTTTTACACAACTTTTAATTACATAGCGATTTACATGCAAAATCTAGCTTTTTTCACTACTTTTTCAACGCTAGTTTGTAAATATCAATAACTCTTTGAAAACATTATAAAAACAATGAAATTATTGAAAATCGATATGAAATCAATCAAAACTTATTGATTTTAACTAGTTTCAGAAGTTTTGACAAAGTTTTATTTAAGATTTTATGTTTTACACAACTTTTAATTACATAGCGATTTACATGCAAAATCTAGCTTTTTTCACTACTTTTTCAACGCTAGTTTGTAAATATCAATAACTCTTTGAAAACATTATAAAAACAATGAAATTATTGAAAATCGATATGAAATCAATCAAAACTTATTGATTTTAACTAGTTTCAGAAGTTTTGACAAAGTTTTATTTAAGATTTTATGTTTTACACAACTTTTAATTACATAGCGATTTACATGCAAAATCTAGCTTTTTTCACTACTTTTTCAACGCTAGTTTGTAAATATCAATAACTGTTTGAAAACATTAGAAAAACAATGAAATTATTGAAAATCGATATGAAATCAATCAAAACTTATTGATTTTAACTAGTTTCAGAAGTTTTGACAAAGTTATATTTAAGATTTTATGTTTTACACAACTTTTAATTACATAGCGATTTACATGCAAAATCTAGCTTTTTTCACTACTTTTTCAACGCTAGTTTGTAAATATCAATAACTGTTTGAAAACATTAGAAAAACAATGAAATTATTGAAAATCGATATGAAATCAATCAAAACTTATTGATTTTAACTAGTTTCAGAAGTTTTGACAAAGTTATATTTAAGATTTTATGTTTTACACAACTTTTAATTACATAGCGATTTACATGCAAAATCTAGCTGTTTTGACTACTTTTTAACGCTAGTTTGTAAATATCAATAACTGTTTGAAAACATTAGAAAAACAATGAAATTATTGAAAATCGATATGAAATCAATCAAAACTTATTGATTTTAACTAGTTTCAGATGTTTTGACAAAGTTTTGTTTAAGATTTTATGTTTTACACAACTTTTAATTACATAGCGATTTACATGCAAAATCTAGCTTTTTTCACTACTTTTTCAACGCTAGTTTGTAAATATCAATAACTGTTTGAAAACATTAGAAAAACAATGAAATTATTGAAAATCGATATGAAATCAATCAAAACTTATTGATTTTAACTAGTTTCAGAAGTTTTGACAAAGTTATATTTAAGATTTTATGTTTTACACAACTTTTAATTACATAGCGATCTACATGCAAAATCTAGCTGTTTTGACTACTTTTTAACGCTAGTTTGTAAATATCAATAACTGTTTGAAAACATTAGAAAAACAATGAAATTATTGAAAATCGATATGAAATCAATCAAAACTTATTGATTTTAACTAGTTTCAGATGTTTTGACAAAGTTTTATTTAAGATTTTATTTTTTACACAACTTTTAATTACATAGCGATTTACATGCAAAATCTAGCATTTTTCACTACTTTTTCAACGCTAGTTTGTAAATATCAATAACTGTTTGAAAACATTAGAAAAACAATGAAATTATTGAAAATCGATATGAAATCAATCAAAACTTATTGATTTTAACTAGTTTCAGAAGTTTTGACAAAGTTTTATTTAAGATTTTATGCTTTACACAACTTTTAATTACATAGCGATTTACATGCAAAATCTAGCCTTTTTCACTACTTTTTCAACGCTAGTTTGTAAATATCAATAACTGTTTGAAAACATTAGAAAAACAATGAAATTATTGAAAATCGATATGAAATCAATCAAAACTTATTGATTTTAACTAGTTTCAGAAGTTTTGACAAAGTTATATTTAAGATTTTATGTTTTACACAACTTTTAATTACATAGCGATTTACATGCAAAATCTAGCTTTTTTCACTACTTTTTCAACGCTAGTTTGTAAATATCAATAACTGTTTGAAAACATTATAAAAACAATGAAATTATTGAAAATCGATATGAAATCAATCAAAACTTATTGATTTTAACTAGTTTCAGAAGTTTTGACAAAGTTATATTTAAGATTTTATGTTTTACACAACTTTTAATTACATAGCGATTTACATGCAAAATCTAGCTGTTTTGACTACTTTTTAACGCTAGTTTTAAATATCAATAACTGTTTGAAAACATTAGAAAAACAATGAAATTATTGAAAATCGATATGAAATCAATCAAAACTTATTGATTTTAACTAGTTTCAGATGTTTTGACAAAGTTTTATTTAAGATTTTATTTTTTACACAACTTTTAATTACATAGCGATTTACATGCAAAATCTAGCTTTTTTCACTACTTTTTCAACGCTAGTTTGTAAATATCAATAACTGTTTGAAAACATTAGAAAAACAATGAAATTATTGAAAATCGATATGAAATCAATCAAAACTTATTGATTTTAACTAGTTTCAGATGTTTTGACAAAGTTTTGTTTAAGATTTTATGTTTTACACAACTTTTAATTACATAGCGATTTACATGCAAAATCTAGCTTTTTTCACTACTTTTTCAACGCTAGTTTGTAAATATCAATAACTGTTTGAAAACATTAGAAAAACAATGAAATTATTGAAAATCGATATGAAATCAATCAAAACTTATTGATTTTAACTAGTTTCAGAAGTTTTGACAAAGTTATATTTAAGATTTTATGTTTTACACAACTTTTAATTACATAGCGATTTACATGCAAAATCTAGCTGTTTTGACTACTTTTTAACGCTAGTTTGTAAATATCAATAACTGTTTGAAAACATTAGAAAAACAATGAAATTATTGAAAATCGATATGAAATCAATCAAAACTTATTGATTTTAACTAGTTTCAGATGTTTTGACAAAGTTTTGTTTAAGATTTTATGTTTTACACAACTTTTAATTACATAGCGATTTACATGCAAAATCTAGCTTTTTTCACTACTTTTTCAACGCTAGTTTGTAAATATCAATAACTGTTTGAAAACATTAGAAAAACAATGAAATTATTGAAAATCGATATGAAATCAATCAAAACTTATTGATTTTAACTAGTTTCAGAAGTTTTGACAAAGTTATATTTAAGATTTTATGTTTTACACAACTTTTAATTACATAGCGATTTACATGCAAAATCTAGCTGTTTTGACTACTTTTTAACGCTAGTTTGTAAATATCAATAACTGTTTGAAAACATTAGAAAAACAATGAAATTATTGAAAATCGATATGAAATCAATCAAAACTTATTGATTTTAACTAGTTTCAGAAGTTTTGACAAAGTTTTATTTAAGATTTTATGTTTTACACAACTTTTAATTACATAGCGATTTACATGCAAAATCTAGCCTTTTTCACTACTTTTTCAACGCTAGTTTGTAAATATCAATAACTGTTTGAAAACATTAGAAAAACAATGAAATTATTGAAAATCGATATGAAATCAATCAAAACTTATTGATTTTAACTAGTTTCAGATGTTTTGACAAAGTTTTATTTAAGATTTTATTTTTTACACAACTTTTAATTACATAGCGATTTACATGCAAAATCTAGCTTTTTTCACTACTTTTTCAACGCTAGTTTGTAAATATCAATAACTGTTTGAAAACATTAGAAAAACAATGAAATTATTGAAAATCGATATGAAATCAATCAAAACTTATTGATTTTAACTAGTTTCAGAAGTTTTGACAAAGTTTTATTTAAGATTTTATGTTTTACACAACTTTTAATTACATAGCGATTTACATGCAAAATCTAGCCTTTTTCACTACTTTTTCAACGCTAGTTTGTAAATATCAATAACTGTTTGAAAACATTAGAAAAACAATGAAATTATTGAAAATCGATATGAAATCAATCAAAACTTATTGATTTTAACTAGTTTCAGAAGTTTTGACAAAGTTATATTTAAGATTTTATGTTTTACACAACTTTTAATTACATAGCGATTTACATGCAAAATCTAGCTTTTTTCACTACTTTTTCAACGCTAGTTTGTAAATATCAATAACTCTTTGAAAACATTATAAAAACAATGAAATTATTGAAAATCGATATGAAATCAATCAAAACTTATTGATTTTAACTAGTTTCAGAAGTTTTGACAAAGTTTTATTTAAGATTTTATGTTTTACACAACTTTTAATTACATAGCGATTTACATGCAAAATCTAGCTTTTTTCACTACTTTTTCAACGCTAGTTTGTAAATATCAATAACTGTTTGAAAACATTAGAAAAACAATGAAATTATTGAAAATCGATATGAAATCAATCAAAACTTATTGATTTTAACTAGTTTCAGAAGTTTTGACAAAGTTATATTTAAGATTTTATGTTTTACACAACTTTTAATTACATAGCGATTTACATGCAAAATCTAGCTTTTTTCACTACTTTTTCAACGCTAGTTTGTAAATATCAATAACTGTTTGAAAACATTAGAAAAACAATGAAATTATTGAAAATCGATATGAAATCAATCAAAACTTATTGATTTTAACTAGTTTCAGAAGTTTTGACAAAGTTATATTTAAGATTTTATGTTTTACACAACTCTTAATTACATAGCGATTTACATGCAAAATCTAGCTGTTTTGACTACTTTTTAACGCTAGTTTGTAAATATCAATAACTGTTTGAAAACATTAGAAAAACAATGAAATTATTGAAAATCGATATGAAATCAATCAAAACTTATTGATTTTAACTAGTTTCAGATGTTTTGACAAAGTTTTGTTTAAGATTTTATGTTTTACACAACTTTTAATTACATAGCGATTTACATGCAAAATCTAGCTTTTTTCACTACTTTTTCAACGCTAGTTTGTAAATATCAATAACTGTTTGAAAACATTAGAAAAACAATGAAATTATTGAAAATCGATATGAAATCAATCAAAACTTATTGATTTTAACTAGTTTCAGAAGTTTTGACAAAGTTATATTTAAGATTTTATGTTTTACACAACTTTTAATTACATAGCGATCTACATGCAAAATCTAGCTGTTTTGACTACTTTTTAACGCTAGTTTGTAAATATCAATAACTGTTTGAAAACATTAGAAAAACAATGAAATTATTGAAAATCGATATGAAATCAATCAAAACTTATTGATTTTAACTAGTTTCAGATGTTTTGACAAAGTTTTATTTAAGATTTTATTTTTTACACAACTTTTAATTACATAGCGATTTACATGCAAAATCTAGCATTTTTCACTACTTTTTCAACGCTAGTTTGTAAATATCAATAACTGTTTGAAAACATTAGAAAAACAATGAAATTATTGAAAATCGATATGAAATCAATCAAAACTTATTGATTTTAACTAGTTTCAGAAGTTTTGACAAAGTTTTATTTAAGATTTTATGCTTTACACAACTTTTAATTACATAGCGATTTACATGCAAAATCTAGCCTTTTTCACTACTTTTTCAACGCTAGTTTGTAAATATCAATAACTGTTTGAAAACATTAGAAAAACAATGAAATTATTGAAAATCGATATGAAATCAATCAAAACTTATTGATTTTAACTAGTTTCAGAAGTTTTGACAAAGTTATATTTAAGATTTTATGTTTTACACAACTTTTAATTACATAGCGATTTACATGCAAAATCTAGCTTTTTTCACTACTTTTTCAACGCTAGTTTGTAAATATCAATAACTGTTTGAAAACATTATAAAAACAATGAAATTATTGAAAATCGATATGAAATCAATCAAAACTTATTGATTTTAACTAGTTTCAGAAGTTTTGACAAAGTTATATTTAAGATTTTATGTTTTACACAACTTTTAATTACATAGCGATTTACATGCAAAATCTAGCTGTTTTGACTACTTTTTAACGCTAGTTTTAAATATCAATAACTGTTTGAAAACATTAGAAAAACAATGAAATTATTGAAAATCGATATGAAATCAATCAAAACTTATTGATTTTAACTAGTTTCAGATGTTTTGACAAAGTTTTATTTAAGATTTTATTTTTTACACAACTTTTAATTACATAGCGATTTACATGCAAAATCTAGCTTTTTTCACTACTTTTTCAACGCTAGTTTGTAAATATCAATAACTGTTTGAAAACATTAGAAAAACAATGAAATTATTGAAAATCGATATGAAATCAATCAAAACTTATTGATTTTAACTAGTTTCAGATGTTTTGACAAAGTTTTGTTTAAGATTTTATGTTTTACACAACTTTTAATTACATAGCGATTTACATGCAAAATCTAGCTTTTTTCACTACTTTTTCAACGCTAGTTTGTAAATATCAATAACTGTTTGAAAACATTAGAAAAACAATGAAATTATTGAAAATCGATATGAAATCAATCAAAACTTATTGATTTTAACTAGTTTCAGATGTTTTGACAAAGTTTTGTTTAAGATTTTATGTTTTACACAACTTTTAATTACATAGCGATTTACATGCAAAATCTAGCTTTTTTCACTACTTTTTCAACGCTAGTTTGTAAATATCAATAACTGTTTGAAAACATTAGAAAAACAATGAAATTATTGAAAATCGATATGAAATCAATCAAAACTTATTGATTTTAACTAGTTTCAGAAGTTTTGACAAAGTTATATTTAAGATTTTATGTTTTACACAACTTTTAATTACATAGCGATTTACATGCAAAATCTAGCTGTTTTGACTACTTTTTAACGCTAGTTTGTAAATATCAATAACTGTTTGAAAACATTAGAAAAACAATGAAATTATTGAAAATCGATATGAAATCAATCAAAACTTATTGATTTTAACTAGTTTCAGAAGTTTTGACAAAGTTTTATTTAAGATTTTATGTTTTACACAACTTTTAATTACATAGCGATTTACATGCAAAATCTAGCTTTTTTCACTACTTTTTCAACGCTAGTTTGTAAATATCAATAACTGTTTGAAAACATTAGAAAAACAATGAAATTATTGAAAATCGATATGAAATCAATCAAAACTTATTGATTTTAACTAGTTTCAGATGTTTTGACAAAGTTTTGTTTAAGATTTTATGTTTTACACAACTTTTAATTACATAGCGATTTACATGCAAAATCTAGCTTTTTTCACTACTTTTTCTACGCTAGTTTGTAAATATCAATAACTCTTTGAAAACATTAGAAAAACAATGAAATTATTGAAAATCGATATGAAATCAATCAAAACTTATTGATTTTAACTAGTTTCAGAAGTTTTGACAAAGTTTTATTTAAGATTTTATGTTTTACACAACTTTTAATTACATAGCGATTTACATGCAAAATCTAGCTTTTTTCACTACTTTTTCAACGCTAGTTTGTAAATATCAATAACTGTTTGAAAACATTAGAAAAACAATGAAATTATTGAAAATCGATATGAAATCAATCAAAACTTATTGATTTTAACTAGTTTCAGAAGTTTTGACAAAGTTATATTGAAGATTTTATGTTTTACACAACTTTTAATTACATAGCGATTTACATGCAAAATCTAGCTTTTTTCACTACTTTTTCAACGCTAGTTTGTAAATATCAATAACTGTTTGAAAACATTAGAAAAACAATGAAATTATTGAAAATCGATATGAAATCAATCAAAACTTATTGATTTTAACTAGTTTCAGAAGTTTTGACAAAGTTATATTTAAGATTTTATGTTTTACACAACTTTTAATTACATAGCGATTTACATGCAAAATCTAGCTGTTTTGACTACTTTTTAACGCTAGTTTGTAAATATCAATAACTGTTTGAAAACATTAGAAAAACAATGAAATTATTGAAAATCGATATGAAATCAATCAAAACTTATTGATTTTAACTAGTTTCAGATGTTTTGACAAAGTTTTGTTTAAGATTTTATGTTTTACACAACTTTTAATTACATAGCGATTTACATGCAAAATCTAGCTTTTTTCACTACTTTTTCAACGCTAGTTTGTAAATATCAATAACTCTTTGAAAACATTAGAAAAACAATGAAATTATTGAAAATCGATATGAAATCAATCAAAACTTATTGATTTTAACTAGTTTCAGAAGTTTTGACAAAGTTATATTTAAGATTTTATGTTTTACACAACTTTTAATTACATAGCGATTTACATGCAAAATCTAGCTGTTTTGACTACTTTTTAACGCTAGTTTGTAAATATCAATAACTGTTTGAAAACATTAGAAAAACAATGAAATTATTGAAAATCGGTATGAAATCAATCAAAACTTATTGATTTTAACTAGTTTCAGAAGTTTTGACAAAGTTTTATTTAAGATTTTATGTTTTACACAACTTTTAATTACATAGCGATTTACATGCAAAATCTAGCCTTTTTCACTAATTTTTCAACGCTAGTTTGTAAATATCAATAACTGTTTGAAAACATTAGATAAACAATGAAATTATTGAAAATCGATATGAAATCAACCAAAACTTATTGATTTTAACTAGTTTCAGAAGTTTTGACAAAGTTATATTTAAGATTTTATGTTTTACACAACTTTTAATTACATAGCGATTTACATGCAAAATCTAGCTTTTTTCACTACTTTTTCAACGCTAGTTTGTAAATATCAATAACTGTTTGAAAACATTAGAAAAACAATAAAATTATTGAAAATCGATATGAAATCAATCAAAACTTATTGATTTTAACTAGTTTCAGAAGTTTTGACAAAGTTATATTTAAGATTTTATGTTTTACACAACTTTTAATTACATAGCGATTTACATGCAAAATCTAGCTGTTTTGACTATTTTTTAACGCTAGTTTGTAAATATCAATAACTGTTTGAAAACATTAGAAAAACAATGAAATTATTGAAAATCGATATGAAATCAATCAAAACTTATTGATTTTAACTAGTTTCAGATGTTTTGACAAAGTTTTGTTTAAGATTTTATGTTTTACACAACTTTTAATTACATAGCGATTTACATGCAAAATCTAGCTTTTTTCACTACTTTTTCTACGCTAGTTTGTAAATATCAATAACTGTTTGAAAACATTAGAAAAACAATGAAATTATTGAAAATCGATATGAAATCAATCAAAACTTATTGATTTTAACTAGTTTCAGATGTTTTGACAAAGTTTTGTTTAAGATTTTATGTTTTACACAACTTTTAATTACATAGCGATTTACATGCAAAATCTAGCTTTTTTCACTACTTTTTCTACGCTAGTTTGTAAATATCAATAACTCTTTGAAAACATTAGAAAAACAATGAAATTATTGAAAATCGATATGAAATCAATCAAAACTTATTGATTTTAACTAGTTTCAGAAGTTTTGACAAAGTTTTATTTAAGATTTTATGTTTTACACAACTTTTAATTACATAGCGATTTACATGCAAAATCTAGCTTTTTTCACTACTTTTTCAACGCTAGTTTGTAAATATCAATAACTGTTTGAAAACATTAGAAAAACAATGAAATTATTGAAAATCGATATGAAATCAATCAAAACTTATTGATTTTAACTAGTTTCAGAAGTTTTGACAAAGTTATATTTAAGATTTTATGTTTTACACAACTTTTAATTACATAGCGATTTACATGCAAAATCTAGCTTTTTTCACTACTTTTTCAACGCTAGTTTGTAAATATCAATAACTGTTTGAAAACATTAGAAAAACAATGAAATTATTGAAAAACGATATGAAATCAATCAAAACTTATTGATTTTAACTAGTTTCAGAAGTTTTGACAAAGTTATATTTAAGATTTTATGTTTTACACAACTTTTAATTACATAGCGTTTTACATGCAAAATCTAGCTGTTTTGACTACTTTTTAACGCTAGTTTGTAAATATCAATAACTGTTTGAAAACATTAGAAAAACAATGAAATTATTGAAAATCGATATGAAATCAATCAAAACTTATTGATTTTAACTAGTTTCAGATGTTTTGACAAAGTTTTGTTTAAGATTTTATGTTTTACACAACTTTTAATTACATAGCGATTTACATGCAAAATCTAGCTTTTTTCAGTACTTTTTCAACGCTAGTTTGTAAATATCAATAACTGTTTGAAAACATTAGAAAAACAATGAAATTATTGAAAATCGATATGAAATCAATCAAAACTTATTGATTTTAACTAGTTTCAGAAGTTTTGACAAAGTTATATTTAAGATTTTATGTTTTACACAACTTTTAATTACATAGCGATTTACATGCAAAATCTAGCTGTTTTGACTACTTTTTAACGCTAGTTTGTAAATATCAATAACTGTTTGAAAACATTAGAAAAACAATGAAATTATTGAAAATCGGTATGAAATCAATCAAAACTTATTGATTTTAACTAGTTTCAGAAGTTTTGACAAAGTTTTATTTAAGATTTTATGTTTTACACAACTTTTAATTACATAGCGATTTACATGCAAAATCTAGCCTTTTTCACTAATTTTTCAACGCTAGTTTGTAAATATCAATAACTGTTTGAAAACATTAGAAAAACAATGAAATTATTGAAAATCGATATGAAATCAACCAAAACTTATTGATTTTAACTAGTTTCAGAAGTTTTGACAAAGTTATATTTAAGATTTTATGTTTTACACAACTTTTAATTACATAGCGATTTACATGCAAAATCTAGCTTTTTTCACTACTTTTTCAACGCTAGTTTGTAAATATCAATAACTGTTTGAAAACATTAGAAAAACAATAAAATTATTGAAAATCGATATGAAATCAATCAAAACTTATTGATTTTAACTAGTTTCAGAAGTTTTGACAAAGTTATATTTAAGATTTTATGTTTTACACAACTTTTAATTACATAGCGATTTACATGCAAAATCTAGCTGTTTTGACTATTTTTTAACGCTAGTTTGTAAATATCAATAACTGTTTGAAAACATTAGAAAAACAATGAAATTATTGAAAATCGATATGAAATCAATCAAAACTTATTGATTTTAACTAGTTTCAGATGTTTTGACAAAGTTTTGTTTAAGATTTTATGTTTTACACAACTTTTAATTACATAGCGATTTACATGCAAAATCTAGCTTTTTTCACTACTTTTTCTACGCTAGTTTGTAAATATCAATAACTGTTTGAAAACATTAGAAAAACAATGAAATTATTGAAAATCGATATGAAATCAATCAAAACTTATTGATTTTAACTAGTTTCAGATGTTTTGACAAAGTTTTGTTTAAGATTTTATGTTTTACACAACTTTTAATTACATAGCGATTTACATGCAAAATCTAGCTTTTTTCACTACTTTTTCTACG
Source organism: Acanthosepion lycidas (assembly GCA_963932145.1). Classification (NCBI taxonomy): domain Eukaryota; kingdom Metazoa; phylum Mollusca; class Cephalopoda; order Sepiida; family Sepiidae; genus Acanthosepion; species Acanthosepion lycidas. The sequence goes on from CAWVQA010000871.1 coordinate 36,822, forward strand.
CTAGTTTGTAAATATCAATAACTCTTTGAAAACATTAGAAAAACAATGAAATTATTGAAAATCGATATGAAATCAATCAAAACTTATTGATTTTAACTAGTTTCAGAAGTTTTGACAAAGTTTTATTTAAGATTTTATGTTTTACACAACTTTTAATTACATAGCGATTTACATGCAAAATCTAGCTTTTTTCACTACTTTTTCAACGCTAGTTTGTAAATATCAATAACTGTTTGAAAACATTAGAAAAACAATGAAATTATTGAAAATCGATATGAAATCAATCAAAACTTATTGATTTTAACTAGTTTCAGAAGTTTTGACAAAGTTATATTTAAGATTTTATGTTTTACACAACTTTTAATTACATAGCGATTTACATGCAAAATCTAGCTTTTTTCACTACTTTTTCAACGCTAGTTTGTAAATATCAATAACTGTTAGAAAACATTAGAAAAACAATGAAATTATTGAAAAACGATATGAAATCAATCAAAACTTATTGATTTTAACTAGTTTCAGAAGTTTTGACAAAGTTATATTTAAGATTTTATGTTTTACACAACTTTTAATTACATAGCGATTTACATGCAAAATCTAGCTGTTTTGACTACTTTTTAACGCTAGTTTGTAAATATCAATAACTGTTTGAAAACATTAGAAAAACAATGAAATTATTGAAAATCGATATGAAATCAATCAAAACTTATTGATTTTAACTAGTTTCAGATGTTTTGACAAAGTTTTGTTTAAGATTTTATGTTTTACACAACTTTTAATTACATAGCGATTTACATGCAAAATCTAGCTTTTTTCAGTACTTTTTCAACGCTAGTTTGTAAATATCAATAACTGTTTGAAAACATTAGAAAAACAATGAAATTATTGAAAATCGATATGAAATCAATCAAAACTTATTGATTTTAACTAGTTTCAGAAGTTTTGACAAAGTTATATTTAAGATTTTATGTTTTACACAACTTTTAATTACATAGCGATTTACATGCAAAATCTAGCTGTTTTGACTACTTTTTAACGCTAGTTTGTAAATATCAATAACTGTTTGAAAACATTAGAAAAACAATGAAATTATTGAAAATCGATATGAAATCAATCAAAACTTATTGATTTTAACTAGTTTCAGATGTTTTGACAAAGTTTTATTTAAGATTTTATTTTTTACACAACTTTTAATTACATAGCGATTTACATGCAAAATCTAGCTTTTTTCACTACTTTTTCTACGCTAGTTTGTAAATATCAATAACTCTTTGAAAACATTAGAAAAACAATGAAATTATTGAAAATCGATATGAAATCAATCAAAACTTATTGATTTTAACTAGTTTCAGAAGTTTTGACAAAGATTTTATGTTTTACACAACTTTTAATTACATAGCGATTTACATGCAAAATCTAGCTTTTTTCACTACTTTTTCAACGCTAGTTTGTAAATATCAATAACTGTTTGAAAACATTAGAAAAACAATGAAATTATTGAAAATCGATATGAAATCAATCAAAACTTATTGATTTTAACTAGTTTCAGAAGTTTTGACAAAGTTATATTTAAGATTTTATGTTTTACACAACTTTTAATTACATAGCGATTTACATGCAAAATCTAGCTTTTTTCACTACTTTTTCAACGCTAGTTTGTAAATATCAATAACTGTTAGAAAACATTAGAAAAACAATGAAATTATTGAAAAACGATATGAAATCAATCAAAACTTATTGATTTTAACTAGTTTCAGAAGTTTTGACAAAGTTATATTTAAGATTTTATGTTTTACACAACTTTTAATTACATAGCGATTTACATGCAAAATCTAGCTGTTTTGACTACTTTTTAACGCTAGTTTGTAAATATCAATAACTGTTTGAAAACATTAGAAAAACAATGAAATTATTGAAAATCGATATGAAATCAATCAAAACTTATTGATTTTAACTAGTTTCAGATGTTTTGACAAAGTTTTGTTTAAGATTTTATGTTTTACACAACTTTTAATTACATAGCGATTTACATGCAAAATCTAGCTTTTTTCAGTACTTTTTCAACGCTAGTTTGTAAATATCAATAACTGTTTGAAAACATTAGAAAAACAATGAAATTATTGAAAATCGATATGAAATCAATCAAAACTTATTGATTTTAACTAGTTTCAGAAGTTTTGACAAAGTTATATTTAAGATTTTATGTTTTACACAACTTTTAATTACATAGCGATTTACATGCAAAATCTAGCTGTTTTGACTACTTTTTAACGCTAGTTTGTAAATATCAATAACTGTTTGAAAACATTAGAAAAACAATGAAATTATTGAAAATCGATATGAAATCAATCAAAACTTATTGATTTTAACTAGTTTCAGATGTTTTGACAAAGTTTTATTTAAGATTTTATTTTTTACACAACTTTTAATTACATAGCGATTTACATGCAAAATCTAGCTTTTTTCACTACTTTTTCTACGCTAGTTTGTAAATATCAATAACTCTTTGAAAACATTAGAAAAACAATGAAATTATTGAAAATCGATATGAAATCAATCAAAACTTATTGATTTTAACTAGTTTCAGAAGTTTTGACAAAGATTTTATGTTTTACACAACTTTTAATTACATAGCGATTTACATGCAAAATCTAGCTTTTTTCACTACTTTTTCAACGCTAGTTTGTAAATATCAATAACTGTTTGAAAACATTAGAAAAACAATGAAATTATTGAAAATCGATATGAAATCAATCAAAACTTATTGATTTTAACTAGTTTCAGAAGTTTTGACAAAGTTATATTTAAGATTTTATGTTTTACACAACTTTTAATTACATAGCGATTTACATGCAAAATCTAGCTGTTTTGAGTACTTTTTAACGCTAGTTTGTAAATATCAATAACTGTTTGAAAACATTAGAAAAACAATGAAATTATTGAAAATCGATATGAAATCAATCAAAACTTATTGATTTTAACTAGTTTCAGATGTTTTGACAAAGTTTTGTTTAAGATTTTATGTTTTACACAACTTTTAATTACATAGCGATTTACATGCAAAATCTAGCTTTTTTCACTACTTTTTCAACGCTAGTTTGTAAATATCAATAACTGTTTGAAAACATTAGAAAAACAATGAAATTATTGAAAATCGATATGAAATCAATCAAAACTTATTGATTTTAACTAGTTTCAGAAGTTTTGACAAAGTTTTATTTAAGATTTTATGTTTTACACAACTTTTAATTACATAGCGATTTACATGCAAAATCTAGCTTTTTTCACTAATTTTTCAACGCTAGTTTGTAAATATCAATAACTGTTTGAAAACATTAGAAAAACAATGAAATTATTGAAAATCGATATGAAATCAACCAAAACTTATTGATTTTAACTAGTTTCAGAAGTTTTGACAAAGTTATATTTAAGATTTTATGTTTTACACAACTTTTAATTACATAGCGATTTACATGCAAAATCTAGCTTTTTTCACTACTTTTTCAACGCTAGTTTGTAAATATCAATAACTGTTTGAAAACATTAGAAAAACAATAAAATTATTGAAAATCGATATGAAATCAATCAAAACTTATTGATTTTAACTAGTTTCAGAAGTTTTGACAAAGTTATATTTAAGATTTTATGTTTTACACAACTTTTAATTACATAGCGATTTACATGCAAAATCTAGCTGTTTTGACTATTTTTTAACGCTAGTTTGTAAATATCAATAACTGTTTGAAAACATTAGAAAAACAATGAAATTATTGAAAATCGATATGAAATCAATCAAAACTTATTGATTTTAACTAGTTTCAGATGTTTTGACAAAGTTTTGTTTAAGATTTTATGTTTTACACAACTTTTAATTACATAGCGATTTACATGCAAAATCTAGCTTTTTTCACTACTTTTTCTACGCTAGTTTGTAAATATCAATAACTGTTTGAAAACATTAGAAAAACAATGAAATTATTGAAAATCGATATGAAATCAATCAAAACTTATTGATTTTAACTAGTTTCAGATGTTTTGACAAAGTTTTGTTTAAGATTTTATGTTTTACACAACTTTTAATTACATAGCGATTTACATGCAAAATCTAGCTTTTTTCACTACTTTTTCTACGCTAGTTTGTAAATATAAATAACTCTTTGAAAACATTAGAAAAACAATGAAATTATTGAAAATCGATATGAAATCAATCAAAACTTATTGATTTTAACTAGTTTCAGAAGTTTTGACAAAGTTTTATTTAAGATTTTATGTTTTACACAACTTTTAATTACATAGCGATTTACATGCAAAATCTAGCTTTTTTCACTACTTTTTCAACGCTAGTTTGTAAATATCAATAACTGTTTGAAAACATTAGAAAAACAATGAAATTATTGAAAATCGATATGAAATCAATCAAAACTTATTGATTTTAACTAGTTTCAGAAGTTTTGACAAAGTTATATTTAAGATTTTATGTTTTACACAACTTTTAATTACATAGCGATTTACATGCAAAATCTAGCTTTTTTCACTACTTTTTCAACGCTAGTTTGTAAATATCAATAACTGTTTGAAAACATTAGAAAAACAATGAAATTATTGAAAAACGATATGAAATCAATCAAAACTTATTGATTTTAACTAGTTTCAGAAGTTTTGACAAAGTTATATTTAAGATTTTATGTTTTACACAACTTTTAATTACATAGCGTTTTACATGCAAAATCTAGCTGTTTTGACTACTTTTTAACGCTAGTTTGTAAATATCAATAACTGTTTGAAAACATTAGAAAAACAATGAAATTATTGAAAATCGATATGAAATCAATCAAAACTTATTGATTTTAACTAGTTTCAGATGTTTTGACAAAGTTTTGTTTAAGATTTTATGTTTTACACAACTTTTAATTACATAGCGATTTACATGCAAAATCTAGCTTTTTTCAGTACTTTTTCAACGCTAGTTTGTAAATATCAATAACTGTTTGAAAACATTAGAAAAACAATGAAATTATTGAAAATCGATATGAAATCAATCAAAACTTATTGATTTTAACTAGTTTCAGAAGTTTTGACAAAGTTATATTTAAGATTTTATGTTTTACACAAGTTTTAATTACATAGCGATTTACATGCAAAATCTAGCTGTTTTGACTACTTTTTAACGCTAGTTTGTAAATATCAATAACTGTTTGAAAACATTAGAAAAACAATGAAATTATTGAAAATCGGTATGAAATCAATCAAAACTTATTGATTTTAACTAGTTTCAGAAGTTTTGACAAAGTTTTATTTAAGATTTTATGTTTTACACAACTTTTAATTACATAGCGATTTACATGCAAAATCTAGCCTTTTTCACTAATTTTTCAACGCTAGTTTGTAAATATCAATAACTGTTTGAAAACATTAGAAAAACAATGAAATTATTGAAAATCGATATGAAATCAACCAAAACTTATTGATTTTAACTAGTTTCAGAAGTTTTGACAAAGTTATATTTAAGATTTTATGTTTTACACAACTTTTAATTACATAGCGATTTACATGCAAAATCTAGCTTTTTTCACTACTTTTTCAACGCTAGTTTGTAAATATCAATAACTGTTTGAAAACATTAGAAAAACAATAAAATTATTGAAAATCGATATGAAATCAATCAAAACTTATTGATTTTAACTAGTTTCAGAAGTTTTGACAAAGTTATATTTAAGATTTTATGTTTTACACAACTTTTAATTACATAGCGATTTACATGCAAAATCTAGCTGTTTTGACTATTTTTTAACGCTAGTTTGTAAATATCAATAACTGTTTGAAAACATTAGAAAAACAATGAAATTATTGAAAATCGATATGAAATCAATCAAAACTTATTGATTTTAACTAGTTTCAGATGTTTTGACAAAGTTTTGTTTAAGATTTTATGTTTTACACAACTTTTAATTACATAGCGATTTACATGCAAAATCTAGCTTTTTTCAGTACTTTTTCAACGCTAGTTTGTAAATATCAATAACTGTTTGAAAACATTAGAAAAACAATGAAATTATTGAAAATCGATATGAAATCAATCAAAACTTATTGATTTTAACTAGTTTCAGAAGTTTTGACAAAGTTATATTTAAGATTTTATGTTTTACACAACTTTTAATTACATAGCGATTTACATGCAAAATCTAGCTGTTTTGACTACTTTTTAACGCTAGTTTGTAAATATCAATAACTGTTTGAAAACATTAGAAAAACAATGAAATTATTGAAAATCGGTATGAAATCAATCAAAACTTATTGATTTTAACTAGTTTCAGAAGTTTTGACAAAGTTTTATTTAAGATTTTATGTTTTACACAACTTTTAATTACATAGCGATTTACATGCAAAATCTAGCCTTTTTCACTAATTTTTCAACGCTAGTTTGTAAATATCAATAACTGTTTGAAAACATTAGAAAAACAATGAAATTATTGAAAATCGATATGAAATCAACCAAAACTTATTGATTTTAACTAGTTTCAGAAGTTTTGACAAAGTTATATTTAAGATTTTATGTTTTACACAACTTTTAATTACATAGCGATTTACATGCAAAATCTAGCTTTTTTCACTACTTTTTCAACGCTAGTTTGTAAATATCAATAACTGTTTGAAAACATTAGAAAAACAATAAAATTATTGAAAATCGATATGAAATCAATCAAAACTTATTGATTTTAACTAGTTTCAGAAGTTTTGACAAAGTTATATTTAAGATTTTATGTTTTACACAACTTTTAATTACATAGCGATTTACATGCAAAATCTAGCTGTTTTGACTATTTTTTAACGCTAGTTTGTAAATATCAATAACTGTTTGAAAACATTAGAAAAACAATGAAATTATTGAAAATCGATATGAAATCAATCAAAACTTATTGATTTTAACTAGTTTCAGATGTTTTGACAAAGTTTTGTTTAAGATTTTATGTTTTACACAACTTTTAATTACATAGCGATTTACATGCAAAATCTAGCTTTTTTCACTACTTTTTCTACGCTAGTTTGTAAATATCAATAACTGTTTGAAAACATTAGAAAAACAATGAAATTATTGAAAATCGATATGAAATCAATCAAAACTTATTGATTTTAACTAGTTTCAGATGTTTTGACAAAGTTTTGTTTAAGATTTTATGTTTTACACAACTTTTAATTACATAGCGATTTACATGCAAAATCTAGCTTTTTTCACTACTTTTTCTACGCTAGTTTGTAAATATCAATAACTCTTTGAAAACATTAGAAAAACAATGAAATTATTGAAAATCGATATGAAATCAATCAAAACTTATTGATTTTAACTAGTTTCAGAAGTTTTGACAAAGTTTTATTTAAGATTTTATGTTTTACACAACTTTTAATTACATAGCGATTTACATGCAAAATCTAGCTTTTTTCACTACTTTTTCAACGCTAGTTTGTAAATATCAATAACTGTTTGAAAACATTAGAAAAACAATGAAATTATTGAAAATCGATATGAAATCAATCAAAACTTATTGATTTTAACTAGTTTCAGAAGTTTTGACAAAGTTATATTTAAGATTTTATGTTTTACACAACTTTTAATTACATAGCGATTTACATGCAAAATCTAGCTTTTTTCACTACTTTTTCAACGCTAGTTTGTAAATATCAATAACTGTTTGAAAACATTAGAAAAACAATGAAATTATTGAAAAACGATATGAAATCAATCAAAACTTATTGATTTTAACTAGTTTCAGAAGTTTTGACAAAGTTATATTTAAGATTTTATGTTTTACACAACTTTTAATTACATAGCGATTTACATGCAAAATCTAGCTGTTTTGACTACTTTTTAACGCTAGTTTGTAAATATCAATAACTGTTTGAAAACATTAGAAAAACAATGAAATTATTGAAAATCGATATGAAATCAATCAAAACTTATTGATTTTAACTAGTTTCAGATGTTTTGACAAAGTTTTGTTTAAGATTTTATGTTTTACACAACTTTTAATTACATAGCGATTTACATGCAAAATCTAGCTTTTTTCAGTACTTTTTCAACGCTAGTTTGTAAATATCAATAACTGTTTGAAAACATTAGAAAAACAATGAAATTATTGAAAATCGATATGAAATCAATCAAAACTTATTGATTTTAACTAGTTTCAGAAGTTTTGACAAAGTTATATTTAAGATTTTATGTTTTACACAACTTTTAATTACATAGCGATTTACATGCAAAATCTAGCTGTTTTGACTACTTTTTAACGCTAGTTTGTAAATATCAATAACTGTTTGAAAACATTAGAAAAACAATGAAATTATTGAAAATCGATATGAAATCAATCAAAACTTATTGATTTTAACTAGTTTCAGATGTTTTGACAAAGTTTTATTTAAGATTTTATTTTTTACACAACTTTTAATTACATAGCGATTTACATGCAAAATCTAGCTTTTTTCACTACTTTTTCTACGCTAGTTTGTAAATATCAATAACTCTTTGAAAACATTAGAAAAACAATGAAATTATTGAAAATCGATATGAAATCAATCAAAACTTATTGATTTTAACTAGTTTCAGAAGTTTTGACAAAGATTTTATGTTTTACACAACTTTTAATTACATAGCGATTTACATGCAAAATCTAGCTTTTTTCACTACTTTTTCAACGCTAGTTTGTAAATATCAATAACTGTTTGAAAACATTAGAAAAACAATGAAATTATTGAAAATCGATATGAAATCAATCAAAACTTATTGATTTTAACTAGTTTCAGAAGTTTTGACAAAGTTATATTTAAGATTTTATGTTTTACACAACTTTTAATTACATAGCGATTTACATGCAAAATCTAGCTTTTTTCACTACTTTTTCAACGCTAGTTTGTAAATATCAATAACTGTTTGAAAACATTAGAAAAACAATGAAATTATTGAAAATCGATATGAAATCAATCAAAACTTATTGATTTTAACTAGTTTCAGAAGTTTTGACAAAGTTATATTTAAGATTTTATGTTTTACACAACTTTTAATTACATAGCGATTTACATGCAAAATCTAGCTGTTTTGACTACTTTTTAACGCTAGTTTGTAAATATCAATAACTGTTTGAAAACATTAGAAAAACAATGAAATTATTGAAAATCGATATGAAATCAATCAAAACTTATTGATTTTAACTAGTTTCAGATGTTTTGACAAAGTTTTGTTTAAGATTTTATGTTTTACACAACTTTTAATTACATAGCGATTTACATGCAAAATCTAGCTTTTTTCACTACTTTTTCTACGCTAGTTTGTAAATATCAATAACTGTTTGAAAACATTAGAAAAACAATGAAATTATTGAAAATCGATATGAAATCAATCAAAACTTATTGATTTTAACTAGTTTCAGAAGTTTTGACAAAGTTATATTTAAGATTTTATGTTTTACACAACTTTTAATTACATAGCGATTTACATGCAAAATCTAGCTTTTTTCACTACTTTTTCAACGCTAGTTTGTAAATATCAATAACTGTTTGAAAACATTAGAAAAACAATGAAATTATTGAAAATCGATATGAAATCAATCAAAACTTATTGATTTTAACTAGTTTCAGAAGTTTTGACAAAGTTATATTTAAGATTTTATGTTTACACAACTTTTAATTACATAGCGATTTACATGCAAAATCTAGCTGTTTTGACTACTTTTTAACGCTAGTTTGTAAATATCAATAACTGTTTGAAAACATTAGAAAAACAATGAAATTATTGAAAATCGATATGAAATCAATCAAAACTTATTGATTTTAACTAGTTTCAGATGTTTTGACAAAGTTTTATTTAAGATTTTATTTTTTACACAACTTTTAATTACATAGCGATTTACATGCAAAATCTAGCTTTTTTCACTACTTTTTCAACGCTAGTTTGTAAATATCAATAACTGTTTGAAAACATTAGAAAA
>CAWVQA010000872.1:7500-62845 GCA_963932145.1 Acanthosepion lycidas
TCTAGGGGACATGTCTCCTTTCACTTCATCCATATTATAATTATTATTATTTATTTACTTGTTATTCTCTTGTGTTCTCTGCTGCATAGATGGGCCCACACTGTAGTTGTATGCTTCTCAAGGGGACATGTCTCTTTTCACTTCATCCACATTATTATTTTTGTTATTATTATTATTATTATTATTTATTTGTTGGTCTCTTGTGTTCTATCCTGCAGGTCTGGGTCCATACTGTAGTTCTATGCTTCTCTAGGGGACATGTCTCCTTTCACTTCATCCATATTATAATTATTATTATTTATTTACTTGTTAGTCTCTTGGGTTCTCTGCTGCATAGATGGGTCCACACTGTAGTTCTATGCTTCTCAAGGGGACATGTCTCCTTTCACTTCATTCATATCATTATTATTATTTATCTGTTGGTCTCTTGTGTTCTATCTTGCAGGGCTGGGTTCACGCTGTAGTTCTATGGTTTTCTAGGGGACATGTCTCCTTCCAATCAGATCTGGCTCTTGTAAAGGTAGAGCATAGCAGGACGAGTCAGGTTCTTACTGGAGTGGTATGGGGAAACTAACCATTTTTCCAGCATCTTTAGCAATGGACCCCGTATAGATGCATTTTACTTGAGGTCTGGGGTGCGGGGAGCTTAAGTCCCTTAGGTGTTCAAGGCAAGACACACACACAAAACACAGAAAGGGTGTGCTGAAAATTTCTTGGCCCAACCCACTTCCCCAAAAACCTGACCAAATAATCAAGCATTAGATTTTTTTTTCAATGCCTTCTTTGAACTTTTCATCAACTTCTCGGTTTATATTAGGTTGGTGCAAAAATAATGATGTAACAATGTCGTTTTTTGACGTATTTTTTAACGTCAAAAAACGACATTATTACGTCATTATTTTTGCACCAACCTAATATTAGAGAATAGGAGATGCTCGACGAAGATTTTACATTATGAAACAAAAACGAAACAATGAAAGCATATTAAATGAAACGACAAAATCAGGTAACATACATCCAACCCCCAAACTTTACAAAAGCTTCATAAACTTATAAATGTCACAAAAATGTGAAAAGATGCGTACATAGACAAAAAAATAAAGAACGCTGGTTGTGATAAAAGCAACGTGATAGAGAGAGAGAGAGAATAGCAGAGGACAGAGAGAGAGAAAAGAAGTTATTGATAAGCTGGAAAGACCAAGGCAAGTTCATTGATGTAGCCATGCTGTGCTGGCATTTCTATACCAGAATCAGGTGAAGTGGTATAAGTAGAAATGTTCTTACTTTATCCGAAACAGGTAGCAGGAACAAAAAAAGAAAAGAGGGGGAAAAAATGCATGAAAAGATTAAAGACAATGTTAGAATTTAAAGAAAGAAAAAAAAAATTTAATAAAAATGTAAATAAAAAAGCAGAAAAAAATGTTGGAAAAAAATAAAAAACAGAAAAAAAGCTACCAGAAAGCATGTCTTTTTTTTTTTAAAAAACCTTACCACCAATCTTTTCCCAAATGACACTAACCATTTTATCAAAAACTTTCAATGCAAATTTTAAAACTCAAAATTCTCTAGAGATTATTTTTCTCAAGCAAAAGCCAAGGGAGAGTCTAATATATATAGTTTTAAAAATAAGGAAAATATTTGTCTCTAAGGCCCTTTCATGCAACATCTCATTATTAGAGACAGATATTTTCCTTATTTTTAAAAATATATCAATTTTGTACCTCAACACTCAGAGGTGACAAGCTCTTTCCATGCTAGACGCAATCATCAGGTGGCCTGACGATTGCATCTAGCATGAAGCAGCCTGTTGCCTCTGAGTGTTGACTTCAATGTTCACTTTTATATTTATATACGCTCTATCTCTGATATTGAGTACTTTATCCCATAAATATAGCACACCTTAAAACTATAATTCTTATATATATATATATATATATATATATATATATATATATATATATAGATATGAGAGAGAGATTTACTAGGCCACTTAATGAAATTTGAATAAAAATCAACAAAATGATACAAATATTGCCAATAAGACCGATGACATTTATTATATATTAGTAGGCCTTTTGACTAAACCGAAGCACAAAGAGAAATATTTTAAAGTTGGAATTTTCAGACATGCAGGTGTGCTTTTTCAACAAGACAAGAAATAAACAATGAAGTGGGACTTTTTTTTCATGTGTTCTATTACTGATTTTGAGTTTGCCATGATTAGGGTTGTAGAGGTTTTGTAGAAGGCTCTCTGTCAAAACTGCATTCTCTGAGAGTTTGAATGTATGTATGTATTATAATTATAATTATAATAAAAAAGGCAAGACAAGCTTTACCATTCATGATAAAAAAAAAAAAAGGAAAAGAAAAATAGCCAACCAGTTTCACCCTCACTCGACAGAGCTGGAATTAAGGGAATAAATGTTACAATATAAAATATGAAATACATGTAATATATTAAAGGTGGAACAATCAGATTGGAATAACGACCCAACAAACATCCAGATTACAGAGGGAAGGCTGTCTGGACTTGACATAGATTGTTTCAAATATAAGAAAGAATGAGCACAACTAAGAATGGTAAAAGAGTCAATGCTGAAATTGGTGACACAATTTTGATTATTTATCAAATGTTCTGTTAGGTCTCGACGTTATTTCAATTTGATTGTTCTGCCTTTAATACATTACATGTTATTTCATATTTTATATTATAACATTTCTTCTCTCAATTCTAGCTCTGTTGAGTGAGGGCAAGACTGGTCAACTATTTCATTTTTTTTTAAAACCATGAACGGTAAAGCTTGTCTTGCCTTTTTTATTTCCATAATAAAGTTCTGTACTGAGAAAATTATTAATTATCAAAAAGTAGTTGTACATCAATGTCAAAATAAAGGTAAATTGTTTCTGTAAGGAACATGACATGAAGGGCTATACAACTATTTGGGTAAGGCATGAATCCGCCAACCCTGGACAATGTCATGCAATACCTAAACCGACATGCAAGTGGTGTAATGGTTATAGTGCCTCGGAACGAGAAATCAGCTAGCCAAGTTTGAATTTCAATAGAATCCAATAAATTCACTTTCATATAAATATCCTTGGAAAAGGTATGAAGCCATCTCCCATCAAGCTATAGATTAAACCAGTGTTTCTCAACCGGTGTTCCCTAGAACACTAGGGTTCCACAAGAGGTCACTAAGGGTTATGCAAGAATCAGTGATAAAGAGGCTAATGCATTTTTTAGTAATTTTTGTTATATATATAATTAAAATGATAGAGTGTCCACATGTGCTTCTTATAATATGCGGATTTAATAGCAGGCCAGTTAATGAAATTCCAGGATAAAAAGACAACAAAATGATGAAAATATTGCCAATAAGACCAGTGACATTTATTATATATTAGTAGGCCCTTTGATTAAACCAAAGGCACAAAGAGAAAGATTTTAAAGTTGGAATTTTCAGGCACGCTTGTGTCCTTTATCAACAAGACAACAAATAAACAATGACGTGGGACTCACTCTTCCAAAAAATCATGTGTTGTATTACTGTAAGAAATTCGATTTTGGTTTAGTAGTTTGCCACAATTAGGGCTGTGGAGGATTTGTAGAATGCTCTGTGGAAACTATTCTCTGAGTAATCCTAAATCACTGCTTAATCCTTTAATATGTGATTCTATTTTGAAAATGTGTTTTAACTCAGATTTATGTCATTCTTGTTGGCTCTTAAATGAAGACACTAAAATCATACATCTGTTATTATCAATGCTGTAGTTTAGTTGGTTGAAGTTTGCAGAGACAGGAAAAATTGTTATTTATATATATATATATATATATATATATATATATATATATATATATATATATATATATATATATAGAGAGAGAGAGAGAGAGAGAGAGAGATAGATACATCATTTTGTAACTACATGGATATGCAGATAAATACCTATTGTATCTTAGCAGTATGTTGATGTTTTTTTTTCATTTGGTGACATATGAACACCTCTATGAGTTATTTAATGCCAAAATTTAAATATTTTTTACACAAATTTATTGGGGAGGGAGATAATAATGCTTTTATTGATACAAGTCTTACTAATTAACCCATAGCTGGTGGAGGAAGAAGAGGTGGATTCATACCTTTACCAAGTGTATTTGTGTGCAAGTGAATATAACTGGATTTGGAACTCAGCACTCAAATTAACAATTCCGAGCCATTGTCCACTAAACCACCCACACATCCAAGCTTACTGCACATGGTATTTCCAAATGGTCACCCATCTAGGTACTGACCAGGCTCAATGTTGCTTAACTTCGGTGATCATATGGAAATCTGTGTTTAAACATAATATGGCCATAAACCATTTCTACCCTGCACATCCAAGCTTACAGCACAGAGTATTTCCAAATGGCCACCCATCAAGGTATTGACAAAGCTTGACATTGCTTAACTTCAGTGATCATACAAGAACCGGTGTTTAAATGTAATATGGCCATAAACCATTTTGACCTGCACATCCAAGCTTACAGCACCTGGTATTCCCAAATGGTTACCTATCTAGGTACTGACCAGGCTTGGCATTGCTTAACCTCGGTGATCGTACAAGAACTGGTGTTTAAATGTAATATGGCCATAAACCATTTCGACCCACACATCCAAGCACTTGGTATTTCCAAATGGTTGCCCATTTAGGTACTGACCAGGCTCAATGTTGCTTAACTTCAGTACGTGTTGTTCTAATCATGTGAGGTGGGAGACACACAGATAAAATTTAGCCTTATGTGAATTTATAAATAATAAAAAAAAAAAGAAAATATGGTTTAAAAAACAAATTTATTTGTTTTCAGTGAAAAAAGGTTCATTACAATAATAAAAACATCCCTGGGTTAAAAGTGACACTGTAGTTTCTCAGCTGTGTGCAAAGGAGTGTAATGAGATCAACCTAAGTACCAAACTTACTTGCTGTCTGTTCCATAAAGGCCATTAGCCTTAATATAGTCAATCACAGTATCAGGAAGAAGATATTTAACACTTTCCCCTCGGCTTAAAGCTCGCCTGAAAATTTAAAAAAAACAAAAAGTAGGTTTTTTTTGGGGGTTTTTTTTTTTTTTTTTTACATTAAAGAAGTGGAAAAAATTCATAACATTTTTTTAAGTATATTTTATAGACAATATTTGTAAAAACAGGCAGAGATAGTCAATACAGCCAACTTAAAATAACGTACTTTTTTTCCTTTTTTTTTTTTTTTTTAACACATTTTCACACACTTTTTTTAAGACATAACTTTTCCTATTTACATGTAAACTACTGTCCTCATCTTTGTTATCACAACATTTCGGCCGTTGTGTATCCTGGCCTTCATCAGGTGTATGTCGATCCGGCTACACCTAATGAAGGCCAGGGCACAACAGATAAAATGTGATGTAAATAATGATAACTCATCAGCTCAGAAATACAGACAAAAATCACTTTCACTGTATTTATCAGAAAATCATGATCTAGACCTCTCTTCCTATAGGTTCTGTGGGTGCCAAATCCAGGTTTGATACTGAAAAGTCTAAATGGCTTGAATGTGAAGTTCTTTTCAGGAATTTTAGCTCTTCACTGCAGACCAGGGATTCTAGAATTAAACCCCTACGTTTTTTTAAAAATTAGAAATGTGAAAATTTTGTTTAATCTTCCTCTTAGATACAAATAACATTAACACAGTTCCATAATTGAGCTGAAAAACCATTCAGAGGGTCTCAAAAACCCAAACTGTCTGTTTGGCTCTCTTGAAAAGGTAAGTAGTGAATAATGCAGTCTTTTAAAGGCTAAATTTATTATCTGCATTTGGTACCATATGCAGGGCACCTGCATATTTTCTTTTTAATATATTTAAAACTTTTTCATGGAGATATATAGAGCTTGATAAAAAAAAAGTAAAAAAAAAAAAATGGTACCAAATTTATCTTACTAGCTCAATTAGTCATCAAGTTATGACCATTAAAAATTTTGTCGGATTTTCCATCTTGAATGCAAATGGGCCAGAAGCCCATTTTAACAGTGTATATGTAAAGATGCAAGGGAGGCAAGGTGTAGTGGACAGCGGCTCGAATTGAGGAATTGGAGAGTCGAGTTCGAATTCCAGTTGAATCTGTTACATTCATTTATGTGCTAATACCCTTGGGAAAGGTATGAATCCTCTTCTTCTCTCTACAGCAATGGGTTCTATAAAGCCTTGGATGGCAACTGGTATAAAAGGACAACTCTGACTTCAAAACCTGCGGAGGGTTGTTTGTGACCTTGTGGCACATACTGCACCAGGTCTCTGTATCAAAAAGTGTCGTTGGTTCTACGCAAAGCCTTCACTACTTACAATCAGATCATATGTGCTGGGGTCTGGCTGTCGGTTCCTAGGAACTGAGCTCACTTGACGATCGCAAATGTATGAAACCCAGGGTCACAAACGCATCAATCCAACTATATATAAGGCACGATGGAGTAATGGATAGCAGCTCAGATTGAGGAATCAGAGAGCCAAGCTCCAGTCGAATCCATTACATTCATTTACATGCTAATACCCTTGCGAAAAGTATGAATCCTCCTCTCCCTCCAGCTATGGGTTCTATAACCTTGGATGGCAACTGGTCTAGGAAAATTCTGAATTCAAAACCTGCAGAAGGTTATTTGCAACCTTGTGGCACGTATTACACCAGGTCTCTGTATCAAAAAGTGTGGTTGCTTCTACGCAAGGCCTTCGCCACTATAATCAGATCATATGCAATAGTGTCTGGCTGTCGGTTCATAGGAACTGAGCTGCTTGAACCTCATACATCAAATATGACGGGAGAGTCATCTATGTAAAGATGCAGGCTTCAAACAAGTGAAAAACCATTATAAATACAATGTCATTAAGTAATAAAAGAAAGATAATACTAATGCAATTGATTATTAAAATTTTTCCTAAAAACTTGAAACGTTTAGTATAATCTTTCCATGTCATCAAAATTCACGAACCAACATATAATTCGCTAGGTTACTCTTGGATCAACATACACCTGATGAAGGTTGAAGGTACGACGACCGAAACATTGTGATAACAACAACAAAGATGAGGACAATATTCTGCATGTAAATCATGTAAATAATTAATACCAACTCTTCATCCCAGAAATAAAATTACATAGCTATGCTAATGTCTTTGAAAGGAATTTTACTCACCTGATCTTTGTAGAGCTGATGTCATTTTGTATCCATTCTGTTACAATAGTGATGTTATTCTAGAAAGAAAGAAAGTAAAGTTTGATTACAATGTTATTTTTTTTTTTTTTTTACTTTTAACCATTTTCCCCCCAAGCAATATGGGAATGCCACAAGTACTGTTGTAGAGTATAAAGAATACACCCCCAGTGACTATACGAACTTGTCTAATACTATAAATAGTTCCATGGTATGAGGTTAGTAGTAGTTGTATTGGAGCCAGTCTTCATGCTAACTATACAGGTGTTACTGCAATAGCCTAGGCATTATATATATAAAAATTATGTTATACTAAGTATGAGTGTGTGTTGTAACAATCACCTTACAAAAGGAAAGTATAATAGTTGGCAATGAGGATACTCAAAACACAAGCTTGGGATAAAAATCACAGCTTTATAACTGAAATTACAATAGTTGGTGAGGAACTTGAACTCAAGCACAGTATAGCAAGCACCACATTATGACTGGAGTTATAACAGAGGACAACTAGATTTTTGAAACTCATACATGTGCAACAGGAGCTACAAGAATTTCGACCATGTTGGTTTTTTTAAAAAAAAAAAAATTCTTGCAGTTATGGAGAAATTTTTGGCTTTCATTGTGAAAATTCAACAACAACAACAGAAGCAACAACCACAAAATACAAAACAGTTGCTACAGTCACAAAACAACAAGAGTTGTTGGAAGTGGTTTTGAAATATTCAACATCTCTTACGCCTAAAGCAGTGCAAAACAGTGTATCAGAATTCATATACAAACATCATGAGGAACTGACTTTTGCTGCATATTTTTGCAGGCATCAAGTAATATTTTGGGAGGAATACAGTGACAGGAATGAAGATAGAATACCAGGTGGTTGTTAAGAAAAATAGCGCCAACAGAGTACGAAAAGTACTGTAATTATATTTTATCGAGAAAACCAGGTGAAATAAGGGTTTGAAGACAAAATATACATTCTGATAAAAAAATTTTAGTGACATGTGCTCTATGTTCCATGCTCATTGGGAGTGCATGAACTTAACCAAAAAAGAGGATGAAGATTTTGTCATGTATGCAGGTACTGTCAAAGAATGTGAACAATTTAAACTAAAGAAAATGACTCTGGCTGTGTTCAAGGGATTGATTTTCATGCAAGGCCTAACAATGGAAAAAGACGCTGAAGTACGAATGAAAATTTTAGCAAAGATTGAACATAATAACATAGCACTACCGAAAATAACGGGCAATTGCTAAACAATGTTAAGTCGGAAGCATGATGTTGAAAAATTTCAGAATAAAGAATATGCATTGGTAAAAGCTAAGGAAAGATGCACAAAAAGGAATGTAAAACTTTGTTTCAGATGTGGGAAGTTACATCTTAGGAAAGACTGTCCATGGAAAAATGCAGAATGCTATAACTGTGATAAAAAAGGACATATCAAATCACACTGCAGAATTAAACTAAGTAAAAATTTTCATACGAAGAAATTAACACACAATGTTGCAAAAGGAATAAAAGGTACACAAAACATAAGAAAATTTTTTAACATACAAATCAATAATGTGGGAGTTAAAATGCTACTAGACATGGACAGTGAGATTTCAATAGTAAATAAAACAACATGGAAAGAAATTGGAAAACTTTTATTAAAAAAGACTTTCAAAGTCACAATTTATTTTGGGGCAGGGAGAATTAATATGTGATGTTTGTTTTCAAAATAAGCACATGAAAACATAAGCTCATGTTCTAAGAAGTGCGACGAATCTATTCAGTACAGACTGGATGGAACTATTCGAACTTTAGTATTTGCCGATAAATGCTTATTGTAAAAATATAAATGGACAAATTTAAAAAGTCAAAGTGAAAAACTGAAGGAAGAATTTAATGTTTTTCTAATGTTCTGTCTAATGAGCTGAGTTCAAAATTCAAGTTGAATTTTCAAGTAAAAAAGCATACCATCAACATCATTAGAATAAGTAAGCAAAAAGTTGAACAGACTAGAAAGAATTGGTATATTGCAGAACATTAACTATTCAAAATGGGCTGCACCAGCGGTGTACATAAAGAAAAAAAAATGACAAAATTCGTGTTTGCGTGGATTAAATAGCTGTTGCAAAACACACGGTCACATCTTACAAAGTCCAGAAGACATGTTTTCAAAGTTGAATGGCAAAAAAAAAAAAGTTCCACATAAAAGCCACCAAAATCAGCTGAAGAAAAAAAAACAAAAAAAAAAAAAAAAAAAAAAAACACTGATGAATGGCCTGAAGGACCAGTTAAAATGCGGTACGACATCTTTGATATGCCAATACCAAAAACAAATCAAGGAACCTATAAGGACAAGTTCAAAGAAAAGAAAATGCTACAAAGTATGTTGGCAAACTCTCCAGAGGAGGAGGGGGGATAATAATACTAAATAAAAAATATTATTTAATAAAGTAGAAGGATGTTGTGGAGTAAAGTCTAAACCTCTGGTGACTCTCTGAACTCATCCAATACTATAGAGTTCCATGGTCTTGGGTGGTAATTCTATTGGAGTCAGGCAGTTTGCTGCCAGGCTTGCAGCTGACTTGTCAAACTCTGTGCTCGGGCAGAGAGGGACCGAGTGTAGAGTCTTATCTGGGGAGGTAGACAAACCCAACCCCGTGTATCTGGGGTCTTTGGGGAATTTTTGCCCGAGCATACAGACTTGGAATCGCCTCACATAAAAAAAGTTTACCTTGTGTCACATCCTGCTTTGTGGGGTAGTTGTATTCAAGTCAGTCTTCATACTATCTATACAGATATTACATCAATAGCCTAAGCATTATGTAGAGAGAATACTTTAATGAATTACATTATACCAAGTATGAGTGTGTGTTATAACAATAACCTTACAATAGGAAGTTATAATAAGTATGCAGGGGTTTACAGGGAGTGAAAGTGAGAGAAAAGACTGAGTATAGGGAGGATTGAGGAAAGGACAAAAGATTAACGGGATTCAAGAAGATAGAAGATGGCGATTGATGTTGCATTTAAATTTTGTTAATCATTTCACCCCAAGCAAGGTGAGAATGCCACTAGTACGCAGGGGTTTACAGGGAGTGAAAGTGAGAGAAAAGACTGAGTATAGGGAGGATTGAGAGAAAGGACAAAAAGATGAATGGGATTCAAGAAGATAGAAGATGGCGATTGACAGTGCATTTAAATTTTTGAATATTGTAGTTATAAGGAGAGCAAGTAAATAGAAGAGAGTTCCACCAGTGGGAAGTGTGAGAAAAGAAACTGTTGGAGTAGAAGTTGCAGTTGCATTTAGCTATTTCAATAGTAAACAGGTACGATCTAGATGCCAATTTAGTAGCATGCTTAAATTCATGTAGTTGGAGCATCAGAGAAAAAAAACTTGTCAGAGCAGTTGCCATGAAAATATTTGTTTAAAAAAAAAAAAAAAAAAAAAAAAAAAAAACAGAGAGAAGCAACGCCATGTTGGTGAGAAAGTGACTGAAGCTGAGTTGCCAGGTCAGGATCGATTACATTGCAGATCCTTCGAGAACCTTGAGATGAATAGCAGGAACACCAGACCAGATAGAGCAACAGTATTCAATGCATGGACGAATGGTAGATTTGTAAATGTGCAAGATGGATTCCAATGAGAAAAAATAAGGGTCCTTCAAAAATGTAATGCCCGTTCTTTAATTACGTGCGATTTAATAGCAGAAGCAGACAAAACCAACCGAAATAAACAGAAGGTATCAGGTTTCTACTGTATTTATTTGTGTATAATACATGTAATTTTGAATAAAAGTTACTATACATTATATACACTATATGTATGGTGCCCGACGAGCTGTAATCTATAGAAACTTAAGTCGCACACCAAAACGTAAGTACACATAAATGTACTAATTAATACATATCTTTGCTCTGTCTAACCACATTGAGCAGTATTATGCTTACACCTCAAGCATAAATTTGATGACTATTTATCTGCTTGGTGCGTATGCACACCAGCATGCGCATATACGCTTGCTTATATCTGGTCATTTGATTTATCTCTCTCATATCACTTCAGCATGATGTAATGGTTAACAAGCTTGTCTCCCTAAAACAATTATGTCTGAGTAGTGAGTTCAATCCTGACTGGGTGCCTCATTCTTTTGGCCTTGTGCCACATCTAAGCTACAGTACCTCGAGGTGGTGTAATGGTTGGTAAGCTTGTCTCACTAGAACAATTACAACTGAGTAGTGAGTTTGATCCTCACCAGGTGCCACATATTTTCAGCCTTGTGCCACATCTAAGCTACACTTAGAAAATCACTATAAAGCACTTTGAGGCGGTGTAATGGTTAGCAAGCTTGTCTCCCTAAAACAATTATGTCTGAGTAGTGAGTTCGATCCTCACTGGGTGCCCCCTACTTTCGGCCTTGTACCATATCTAAGCTAAGCTTAGAAAATCATTTGGGGCACCTCCAGGCGGTGTAATGGTTAGCAAACTTGTCTTGCTAGAACAATTACTAATGAGTAGTGAGTTTGATATTCACTGGGTGCCCGTTACTTTCAGCCTTGTGCCACATCTAAGCTATGATTGGAAAATCACTATATACGCGTCCATGTGTGAGATAGCAATATATAAATTTTTATATATCAAAAACAGCTTTGGGGTAAAGGACAAAGTGGAAAATTTTTTGACTGTTGAAAGTTTTGTTGATAAATTTACAACAGTTTTTATGAGACATTTAATTTTTTTGAGTTGGTTATCTTGCCTTAATGATAATAAGGTGCAAAAAAGCAAAATTTTGGGCAATCTTCTTTGTACATTTTGTAATCTGTTTGTTAATATCTTGTCAATAAATGTCATTCAGGTTACCCGATAGTATTTTAAGTTTTGTTTGTTGGGTGTGCGCCTTATGAATAATTTGGATAAGAAAAGTGAAGTCCTCTTTTCTCTCACTGTTTAAAAAATTAATATTAATATCTGGCTGAATCTTGTTGGCCTTTTCAGACTTGGGGAGAAGGTTTCTCTTATTGGAAAATTCATGTTTTTTTCCACAATATTCTTTTAAGTCTAAAATGCTTTAAATTGATCTTCATAAATTTAGGTTCCTTGCACTTCACAAAATTCCAACCAAAGAATGCAACCATATTTGGAATGGAGAATTTTTTTTTCTTTTTAGTTTTGCTTGCAGCTCAAAATTCCAATGAAAGAATGCAACCATATTTGTAATAGAGAATTTTTTTTTCTTGTTTACTTACCTGGTATTTAGTGAGGACATCAGATTCATAAATGAATTTGTACGGATTGGAACCAGCACGTGTAATACATACAAGGCCAAAATTGCCTACTATTTCCTCAATCTGAAATTTTAGAAAGAAAAAAAAAATTTTATTCTGCCTCACAAGACCTTTGACACTGTAGTTATATAATGAAGAGGATATCCACTTCTAAAATGATTAAAAATATTTTTTGAATATGATTATTGTTGTGGATAGAGAAAAGTCTAAGGAATGCTATGCTCCAAAAATTCTTCCAAAAGAAAATTATTCTTAATTTTTTTTTTTTTAAATTAGCAGCTCTGTCAGTTTAAATTGTGCCAAGGGGGCAGGACTGGCTTAAGTGTCTTGTACTCACCCCCAATTTATAATACTGCCTCATACCCACTCTACTACATCTCACTTTTCGTAAGTTAGTATCCATATAAAATACAAATTTTATTGCAACCTAATTATGTACAATAATGGATCATATGCAATATAGGTGAACAATTCAACTAGAAAAATTAAAAATAAATCCATTGTATCTAAATACAAATTAGAGACATGTCATAATAGATCATTCCATCTTAAATAAGACAAAATGTTTTGCAGTAATTTTTAACATCAACTTGGGATTTTTCTTGTTAAAAAATAATTTAACACATTCAAGATAATAGATTAAAAAATAGTAAATATTATATCATGTTTTTCTCAAGACTTAGCATGAGCATAAATTCAGAGATTTGGATGAAAAAAAAAAAAAGAAGACCCCAGAATAACATCGAAATAGACAAAAAATTTTCATCCTTTAACCTTTATTGCTTTGTATACGATTTCCCTTACAGTACATAATTGTCATTGAAGGTGACTGATTCCTAAACAACAGTGCGTTTGAATTTCATAGTTGTGTTGTCATATCCTGATATGGCAACAGAAAACAACTTTGTGAAATTAACAAAGAGGATACTGGAAATGAGAGACATTGAAAAAGAATGCACTGGAAAGGGAAGTACAGTAGAACCTCAACTTAACGGACTAAAAGGGGAGATCAACCATTAATTTGAGGCCCTTTTTTGTGGCCTAAAACACCCAGTACAGTACAAAATTATTTTAAATAAAAGTAAATACAGTATATGTGTATTTTATTTTTAAGTTACTATATTCTTTTACGTAAAGTTTGAAAAGTTTTAAAGTTAAATCTAGAGTCCATTGGTTCCGGACTGTTAATTTGACGTTTGACTGTAATATGAATAAAGGTTTTAAGTGACTTCAGATTACTAAAGGTTAATAGTTGTACTTAATTTAATTTTTAATGAATATAAATGTAGATAGAAAAAAGCAAAGTTGATAAAATAGCAAGGGTCATAAAGCACTGCCCGGGGACTCCAATCAGGCTTAAAATGTTAGGGGTTTGAGGATAGTACATGCCAGCCCTGGATAGAAGTTCGCTAAGTCATTGTTACTAAGTGGGAGGGGGGGTATGAACACTCTCTCCAAGAAAATCATAAAGAATACTTACATGTTCCGGGCGCCATAAGTTGGGAACAGCAAAAGACTCTAGCATATCAGCACCACAGACCAATTTGAGCAAGATGGATTCATTGTTTTTGTTCGCTTCATCTAGAAACAAAAAAAAAAAAAAGCCCAAAATATCAGATAGAATATAACATGAGAAAGACATTTTTTTAAGAAGATTCTAAGGCTCGTCTTTTGATAGTTTTGATTAATTACAGTAATATAGTTAATAATATATGAGTATGCATATATATATATATATATATATATATATATATATATATATATATATATATAAATGGACTCTCATCATTGTTTTTGATGTATGAGTGTCAAGGAACTCAGTTCCTAGGAACCAACAGCTAGATTCCCCCACATATGACCTGATTACAATGGTGAAAGGCCTTGCGCAGAACCAACCACACCTTTCGAAGAGCTGAATACAGATACCTTTTGACCCATAGTGCACCAGGTCATAAGTGGGGGACCTGGCGCACTGTGTGCCACAAGGTTTCCGAACAACCCTCTGCAGGTTTTGAATTCAGAGTTGTCTTTCTCTTTAGACCAGTTGCCATCCATGGCTATAGAACCCAGTCTGTCCTGCTATTTACCCATAGCTGGGGGAGGGGGAGAATTAATTTAGTTACATTAATAATCTTACTTATAAAACGCAGATTGTGTGTGTGTGTGTTTCTGTACGTTTATATATTGGATCGGATTTCGTACATTTTTCAACCGATTTCAACAAAACTTCACAGGACTACATAAAATTACCTTGCGGTGGTTCTGACAGCACCAAAAATTGGAAAAAGACAATTGTTTTTGCATGAAATCAGTTTGAAAACACGATTAAGCAGCATCGATGTCGAGAATGAAAGGGGGACAACTCATATCGAGTTATACTTATTAATATCGAGTTATCGAGTTATACTCATTATAAAACCCAGGTTGTGTGTGTGTGTTCGTTTATATATGGGATTGTATTTCCTACATTTTTCAACCGATTTCAACAAAACTTCACTTTTTTTTGGCAGGTAGTGTTTCTTATTGTCTTGCACACTTTTTTCTTTATTTTTACATTCAGAATGCTTTAAAAATTCCATTTACAAGACAATTGTTTATAATAAAATTCTATTCAATCAGTAGACTCATAACGATTGAAAACAATGTTTTTGTTTGAGTTTGGGTTTGACCAATTCGTAAAAAAAAAAAAAAAAAAAAAACTAATTAAGACATGCATATCCGTCAACCTTAAACAATAAACAATAATCTTTGTCAATTTTATTTTTCAGTCTTTATGATGGTCGATACTTGATCTATCTCTTACTGTTACATCCCTGGGCAACGCCGGGCTCTACTGCTAGTAAATAATAATAAAATAAAATATTAATATAAATTAATCAATATAAAATATATTAAAAAAATAAAATAATAAAATTAATTTAATATATAAATTGTATAAGAGTTTGATATAAAGGAAGCATATACATTTCCTATTTCTATAATACAATTCCTAAACTTATCTATTAGTAAAAAATTAAATAAGCTTCTTTTTCATCAAATGATTAGGGGGGGACGCACAAAAAAAATTAAGAGTAAAAGTGGTCCATGGGTAAAAAAAAAAAAAAATAGATGGGAACCACTGGTATAAGGCTTGCTCAAAAAATTATTTTGAGCATGTAGAGAAATTGGCCCTGGTTAAATGCAATTGGCAGAAATGACCACCCAACGGAATTGACAAAGTTTGCAATAAACAATAACGAGAGTAAGAAAAGAACAGGGTAAAAAACTAATATTAAGAAAACAAACAATATATGCAAGGCAAAGCAACATTAATAAGGCAAAAAGTTCAAAAAACTAAGAATGGTGTTAACGCACAAAAGGGATACAGACAAGTGATCATAGTATTCCGACTTCAATACAAGAAAGAGCAAAACTAATTTCAATGAGACCGAGAAGTGGTCTATCTTATTGGCTAAGAAGAAATCCCAGCATGCATCTGTATATTTTATCTATAAATTTGAAAAGGGGGGATGTTCTTGCAGTCATTCCTACTTAGATTAGGCACCTCGGTGTGGTGTAATGGTTAGCAAGCTTGTCACGCTAGATCAGTTACAACTGAAAAGAGAGTTCGATCCTCACTAGATGCCCCATACTTTCGGCCTTGTGCCACATCTAAGCTACGCTTGGAAAATAACCATTCCTACTTGAATTGGAATGAACAGAGTGCCTAATAAAAAATTAAGCTAGAGAAAGTGTTTGTGAAAGCATGACTTCACAATTAATAAAATTAAAAATGCCCTTTGTAAAGAGATGCAGGAAGAAAGTTCACACCTTATTAACATTCTGACCTGTCAGGGGTCAAAAGTCAAATGTAGTGGAAAAATGTTGTTGGCAAGTGAGGCCAAATGAGGCATTTTGGTAGCAGTGGTCTGTGCCTGCCCAAAGGTAATTTCTAAAGAACTGTCAATTTTTAATTTCTGTTATGTTGTTCAGAGATTTCTCTTGGCTGCATGATGTTTTATTGTTTAAAGTTTTTCTTCATTCGGAGTTTATCTTAGCCATATGTCGTCTCAGTGTCTAACACTCTGTTTGCTCTCAGCAGAAAAATGTTAATTGACATTGTAGAGTACTTGGCCATAATTAGCTGAAATCTGCAACAAACAGAAGCGAGAAAGTTTGCAATAAACAATAACAAGAGAAAGAAAAAAGAACGAGGCAAAATAAATAATACTGAGCAAACAATATATGCAAGGCGAAACAACAGAAATAAGGCAAAGAAACAGTAAATAAGGCAAAAGGTTCACAAATTAAGAATGGTGTTAATGCACAAAAGAGGAAGCAATTGCAGCGTTCTGACTTAAGACATAAATGAACAAACTTAATGAAAGCAAGAAGTGGCCTATCTTATTAGTAAAGAAAAAAATCCCAGCATGCATCTGCATGTTTTGTCTTATAAATTTAGGAAGGGGGTAGATTTTGCACTCGTTGCTGTGCAGTTGGAACCAATAGACTTCCTTGTCCTCATGTTTGTGTGACTATCCACTGACAAAATGTGAATGAATAGGCATTTTCACCAGCCAACAAGATCATTTTTATTCAAGTGAACAGGCTCACCCTATTATTGTTGTAGACAAAGATTCAGCATACTTCCTGCTCTTCCCTACTACTGTGACAATGGACTGCTCCTACTCATAAATATGGCAAGTAGCCACATTAGAGTAGGATTTGAGTAGTATTTAATTTACTCAAGTATTTCCATTCTATGCATAAGTATTCAACCTTTACAGCTCTGCAGGAGTACATGTCTGCTGGTGATACTCTTTCTCAATATTCTCCAGGCAGACATGTTCACTGAGTGAGAGAGCTTTGTTTCAAAGGGAAAGTATGTTTTTAAAAATAACCTATTACTATGGAAATTACATCATTAAGCTTGTGATATAAACTGGGAATGCTTGGATGTCAGCGATTTTGTCCTAATTAAAATAGTTGTTTTATCAGCGAATTTTAATAAAGTGTTTTAAAAACGTTCGTTTTTCAATTACAATGGCAAACAACAGGTAAGGCATGAATTTATTACATCAATAGAGGAACTTTTCATGCACAGTGGGAGCGACAAAGAAGAATTTCTTGGATTTACCCATGCAGATATTGATGTGCATGACTGAGACTGAAAGTGATTCCAACCAAAAAGGTGGAATTTTCAAACCATTACAAGCTCCTGGACTTACAAATGTTAATCAAGAAGCTAGTGAGGCAGACGTTTTTCATCTTTTTTTTTTTCAGGTAGTCTTCTCCACTAAGCTGACTAAAATGATGACCAAGGACATTACATAGTTATTTTATTAATGGTAGTGGAAACTAACTGGTATGCAAATGACGTTGAAAAAATTAAGGTACACAGCAAAGCCCAAGTCAAAAATCAGAGTTTCGGAAAACATTTGCTTGGAACAAATGAAAGCATTTTTAACCTTGCTTTTGTTGATAGGTTTGACAAAGTGACCTTTGTATTTGTCTTACTGGACAACAGACCCCCTTATATATATCCAAGGCTTTGACAATGTGATGAGTAGGAATCATTTTTTTATCAATTTTGTCGTATTTTTTTTCATGAATTTTATTTTTTTTCTTAAATTTTATTATATGTACAGTAAAAAAAAAAACATGTGTCTACATTTTCTACATCCGTTCATGCAAATACCCTGAAACTTTCATAACAAAATCTCTAAAACCCTAAAAATTACATTGCTAGTAAGATACCCACCATTCAAAAACTTACCACACTCAAAATTAATATGGATCCAGGGGATAAAACTCCAAAAGTTAGTGCAGAGTTGTAAAGGTTAATAAACCTCTTCTTCTTTGTTTCTCCTACATAGTATTCTGTTCCATCGATACCTACTCTAATTATGGCCTTTCTAATTCTCGAATATGCTGAACAAAGACAATATTACAACAGTTATCTTTTTAAATTATTGAGAATTTGAAATGTTGTCCTCTTGATTTGTGGAAAATAATTATTAAAATATGTTGAACAAAGACAATATTACAACAGTTATCTTTTTAAATTATTGAGAGTTTGAAATTCTGTTCTCTTGATTGGTGGAAAATAATTATTAAAATATGTTGAACAAAGACAATAATACAACAGTTACCTTTTCAAATTATTGAGAGTTTGAAATGTTCTCTTGATTTGTGGAAAATAATTATTAAAATATGTTGAACAAAGACAATATTACAACAGTTATCTTTTCAAATTATTGAGAATTTGAAATGTTGTTCTCTTGATTGGTGGAAAATAATTATTAAAATATGTTGAACAAAGACAATATTACAACAGTTATCTTTTTAAATTATTGAGAATTTGAAATGTTGTTCTCTTGATTGGTGGAAAATAATTATTAAAATATGTTGAACAAAGACAATATTACAACAGTTATCTTTTTAAATTATTGAGAGTTTGAAATTCTGTTCTCTTGATTGGTGGAAAATAATTATTAAAATATGTTGAACAAAGACAATAATACAACTGTTACCTTTTCAAATTATTGAGAGTTTGAAATGTTCTCTTGATTTGTGGAAAATAATTATTAAAATATGTTGAACAAAGACAATATTACAACAGTTATCTTTTCAAATTATTGAGAATTTGAAATGTTGTTCTCTTGATTGGTGGAAAATAATTATTAAAATATGTTGAACAAAGACAATATTACAACAGTTATCTTTTTAAATTATTGAGAATTTGAAATGTTGTTCTCTTGATTGGTGGAAAATAATTATTAAAATATGTTGAACAAAGACAATATTACAACAGTTATCTTTTTAAATTATTGAGAATTTGAAATGTTGTCCTCTTGATTTGTGGAAAATAATTATTAAAATATGTTGAACAAAGACAATATTACAACAGTTATCTTTTCAAATTATTGAGAATTTGAAATGTTGTTCTCTTGATTGGTGGAAAATAATTATTAAAATATGTTGAACAAAGACAATATTACAACAGTTATCTTTTTAAATTATTGAGAATTTGAAATGTTGTCCTCTTGATTTGTGGAAAATAATTATTAAAATATGTTGAACAAAGACAATATTACAACAGTTATCTTTTTAAATTATTGAGAATTTGAAATGTTGTTCTCTTGATTGGTGGAAAATAATTATTAAAATATGTTGAACAAAGACAATATTACAACAGTTATCTTTTCAAATTATCGTGAGTTTGAAATTCTGTTTTCTTGATTGGCGGAAAATTATTATTAAAATATGTTGAACAAAGACAATATTACAACAGTTGTCTTTTCAAATTATCGTGAGTTTGAAATTCTGTTTTCTTGATTGGCGGAAAATAATTATTAAAATATGTTGAACAAAGACAATATTACAACAGTTATCTTTTTAAATTATTGAGAATTCGAAATGTTGTTCTTTTGATTGGTGGAAAATAATTATTAAAATATGTTGAACAAAGACAATATTACAACAGTTATCTTTTTAAATTATTGAGAATTTGAAATGTTGTTCTCTTGATTGGTGGAAAATAATTATTAAAATATGTTGAACAAAGACAATATTACAACAGTTATCTTTTTAAATTATTGAGAATTTGAAATGTTGTTCTCTTGATTGGTGGAAAATAATTATTAAAATATGTTGAACAAAGACAATATTACAACAGTTATCTTTTTAAATTATTGAGAATTCGAAATGTTCTCCTCTTGATTTGTGGAAAATAATTATTAAAATATGTTGAACAAAGACAATATTACAACAGTTATCTTTTTAAATTATTGAGAATTCGAAATGTTGTTCTCTTGATTTGTGGAAAATAATTATTAAAATATGTTGAACAAAGACAATATTACAACAGTTATCTTTTCAAATTATTGAGAATTTGAAATGTTGTTCTCTTGATTTGTGGAAAATAATTATTAAAATATGTTGAACAAAGACAATATTACAAAAGTTAACTTTTCAAATTATCGTGAGTTTGAAATTCTGTTTTCTTGATTGGCGGAAAATAATTATTAAAATATGTTGAACAAAGACAATATTACAACAGTTATCTTTTTAAATTATTGAGAATTCGAAATGTTCTCCTCTTGATTTGTGGAAAATAATTATTAAAATATGTTGAACAAAGACAATATTACAACAGTTATCTTTTTAAATTATTGAGAATTCGAAATGTTCTCCTCTTGATTTGTGGAAAATAATTATTAAAATATGTTGAACAAAGACAATATTACAACAGTTATCTTTTTAAATTATTGAGAATTTGAAATTTTTGTTCTCTTGCTTTGTGGAAAATAATTATTAAAATATGTTGAACAAAGACAATATTACAACAGTTATCTTTTTAAATTATTGAGAATTCGAAATGTTCTCCTCTTGATTTGTGGAAAATAATTATTAAAATATGTTGAACAAAGACAATATTACAACAGTTATCTTTTTAAATTATTGAGAATTCGAAATGTTCTCCTCTTGATTTGTGGAAAATAATTATTAAAATATGTTGAACAAAGACAATATTACAACAGTTATCTTTTTAAATTATTGAGAATTCGAAATGTTGTTCTCTTGATTGGTGGAAAATAATTATTAAAATATGTTGAACAAAGACAATATTACAACAGTTATCTTTTTAAATTATTGAGAATTTGAAATGTTGTTCTCTTGATTGGTGGAAAATAATTATTAAAATATGTTGAACAAAGACAATATTACAACAGTTATCTTTTTAAATTATTGAGAATTCGAAATGTTGTTCTCTTGATTGGTGGAAAATAATTATTAAAATATGTTGAACAAAGACAATATTACAACAGTTATCTTTTTAAATTATTGAGAATTTGAAATGTTGTTCTCTTGATTGGTGGAAAATAATTATTAAAATATGTTGAACAAAGACAATATTACAACAGTTATCTTTTTAAATTATTGAGAATTCGAAATGTTGTCCTCTTGATTTGTGGAAAATAATTATTAAAATATGTTGAACAAAGACTATTACAACAGTTATCTTTTCAAAATATTGAGAGTTTGAAATGTTGTTCTCTTGATTGGTGGAAAATAATTATTAAAATATGTTGAACAAAGACAATATTTCAACAGTTATCTTTTCAAATTATTGTGAGTTTGAAATTCTGTTCTCTTGATTGGCGGAAAATAATTATTAAAATATGTTGAACAAAGACAATATTACAACAGTTATCTTTTCAAATTATCGTGAGTTTGAAATTCTGTTTTCTTGATTGGCGGAAAATAATTATTAAAATATGTTGAACAAAGACAATATTATAACAGTTATCTTTTTAAATTAATGAGAATTTGAAATGTTGTCCTCTTGATTTGTGGAAAATAATTATTAAAATATGTTGAACAAAGACAATATTACAACAGTTATCTTTTCAAATTATCGTGAGTTTGAAATTCTGTTTTCTTGATTGGCGGAAAATAATTATTAAAATATGTTGAACAAAGACAATATTACAACAGTTATCTTTTTAAATTATTGAGAATTTGAAATGTTGTTCTCTTGATTGGTGGAAAATAATTATTAAAATATGTTGAACAAAGACAATATTACAACAGTTAACTTTTCAAATTGAGATTTTGAAATTCTGTTCTCTTGATTTGTGGAAAATAATTATTAAAATATGTTGAACAAAGACAATATTACAACAGTTAACTTTTCAAATTGAGATTTTGAAATTCTGTTCTCTTGATTTGTGGAAAATAATTATTAAAATATGTTGAACAAAGACAATATTACAACAGTTATCTTTTCAAATTATTGAGAGTTTGAAATTTTGTTCTCTTGATTTGTGGAAAATAATTTAAAGGAAGAGTTTTCCTCCTTAACCCTTTTTTTTTTTAGAACATTTTTATCGTACTGATCCAAACATAACATCACCAAAAATAGTTTCAACGACAAGGCTTATCAAGAAAAGTCCCATCCAAACACCCCATTAGTTAATAAATTCTTTGCTTGCAGGGTTGTAATATTTTCACATAAATTTTTATAAAGGCTGTTGAAATCACGAGCTGAATGTCAGTCTTTGTTTTTTTTTGTATGTGTGTGTGTGTTTGTGGACGGGGGCACTCAATAAAGACAAAATTCAATGGTGCCACATAATAAAAACAGGTGGGGGTTAAAGCTAAAAAGATTTTCATACCTAATAAAGTTTTCTGTCTTTTCTTCAAAGGTGTTGAAAAGTTGAGGTTGTCTTCTCCATTAAGCCGATTAAAATGATGACCAAGGACATTACGAGTTTCAGTCCAACAATTCTGTTCACATTCCCACTTGTCTAACCTGAAAGAAACACAACAACAATAATTATTTTTCATCTTCAAAAGGGTAGTGGCCGAGATAGTTGCATACCTACCACCCAGGTCAGGAACAAGTAAAATATTAAGATTTCAAATACTGATTTTCAAGACAGCCAGACACTCCCCATTTGTGGTTAGTTTGTTTGTTTAATGGCATATCAACTCTTTATGGGTCATTTAATAGCAAAATTTTATTTTCTTGTGAGCTTTGGTAATTATTTTTCAAAAGATGTATTGCTGGTAATTTTTTATTTTTTTATTATGAATATATATTACTGGTAATTTTTCCTAATGTAAGTTTATATTTTTATATTTTGACCCCGGTTTGGGGTTTTACTGCTTGCCCATAGCTGATACGCGAACAGGAGCTACCACCCTGAGTCAAGGTGGAGCTGGGAACAACATCAATTAAGAGGTAGTTCCACACTCATCAAAACCTCCTGATCAGAGTCCTGGTAGCTTATTGCCATACCCAAGACAACACTTCCCATTTGAAAAACTTGCACAACACCAGGGCTATCAAATATTACTATTATGACTCTACAGATTATCTCCTTTGCACTTTTATTGGAAATTCAGTTATTCTCAATGAGAATATATATATATATATATATATATATATATATATATTTAGTTGGATTGGTGTGAGTTTGTGACCTTGGGTTTAACTCTGACAATCACAAATAGTGTGAAACCCACGGTGTCCATAAAGTCTCTTTACAATTTAAAAACTATATTACAAAGGCAATAGATGTGGTACCCCAACCAGATGACCTTAAACCAGCCATCATTTTCCAGCAAGATGATGCACCACAACATTGGGGACGGAATGTTTGTGGGTTCCTAAATCAAACATTTTCAGACTAGTCAATTGAAAAGAGATGGCCCAATTCCCTGGCGACCTTGTTCACCAGATATCACTCCCCTGGATCAAACAAAGATACGAGACATCACTGATCTAATGCAAAAGATCACTGATGACATTGCCACCATTGATGAAGCTATGCTACAGCAAACATGACAAGAAATCGAGTACCGTCTTGATGTGCTTCGTGCAACTAATGGTGCCCTGATAAAAGTGTATTAAATTAGTTAAAAAAAAAAAAACTTCAATATCTACTTCTCATTTTGTAACAATTTCCATGTATTTGTCTGTTCATTTGCTTGTACAATAATTTTTTTTAAATTGTAAAGGGACTTTATGGACATCCTATATATATATATATATATATATATATATATATATATATATATATGTATGAAGAAATATAGTTTTAAGTTGTGCTATTTTTACCGGATAAAGTGCTCAATATCAGAGAGAGCGTATGTAAATATAAATATAAAAGTGAACATTGAAGTCAACACTCAGAGGCAACGGGCTGTTTCATGCTTGACGCAATTGTCAGGCGGCCTGATGATTGCGTCTAGCATGAAACAGCCTGTTGCCTCTGAGTGTTGACTTCAATGTTCACTTTTATAATTATATGTGTGTGTGTTAATTATAGTGATATGAAAAATTAAAATTAAATGAAAAAAATATTTTAACTAGTTCTAAATATAAATGTTATGCTTTTTAACGAAACTAACAAGGTATGAATTTCAAATTTATGATTAATGTTTTTATTCTCTCAAATGGGGTTGTATCATATATCGAACAAAGATACAGGACATGACTGATCTAAAGCAAAACACTGATACCATTGAGGAGGCTATGCTACAGCGAACATGACAAGAAATCATGTACAGTCTTGATGTGCTTCATACAACTAATGGCGTCGATATAGAGGTGGATTAAATTAGTTTTAAAAAATTCAATATCTACTCCTCATTTTGTAACAATTTCTACTTATTTGTCATTTGCTTTTGTAATCATTTTTTTAAATTGTAAAGAGACTTTATGGACATCCTGTAAATTTAAATAAGTAAATAAATTAAGTTCAAAGATATATATATATATATATATATATATATATATATCTATCTTTGAACTTAATTTATTTACTTAATTTATTATAGCATAATGAGAACCCATGTATACTTTCTTAATATGTATATATAGAAAAAGTTGCAAATTAAAAAAAATAATGTTTTTTTTATGAAAGTATTTATTTATATATATATAAATAAAAAGTTGCAAATTAAAAAAAAATAATGTTTTTTAAGAAAGTATTTATTTATATTTTTTAATTTGCAACTTTTTTATTTATTTATATATATATATAAAAATAAATACTTTCATAAAAACATTTTTTTAATTTGCAACTTTTTCTAAAAAAAAACCCAATGTTTTTATGAAAGTATTTATTTATATATATATATATATATATATATATAAATAAATAAATACTTTCATAAAAACATTGTTTTTTTTTTAATTTGCAACTTTTTCTATATATATATATATATATATATAGATATATATGGGTGCAGAAAAATTTATACAGGGTGCAGCAAATATACTACCTACATAAAAGTCAGACATTTGTGCAAATGTTGTCTTCATCTAACAAATGTCTTAGCATGTATGAGGTATTTCTTCCACCCCCTGTACAGGGTGCGATGTGTAAATTGTCGTCATTTTATATTTTTAATTTTGTGCATGTGTGTTATTTGCTTTTGAATTGGGTGATTGCACAGTATAGTAAAGTCAGCTGGTCATCGTCTGTGAGAAAAAAAGCAGCATTATGCAATTCACTCTACAAGAAATGTGGAAACAGTCTGCTGTACTCCTTGACATTCACGCCAGAAGCTTCTATACAAACATTTCAGAGTATTTGAGTGTCGATCTGAGAACAGTGAAGAGGATTCAGAAAGAGTTGGAGGAGTCTAATGGTGATTACAAAGGCATTTAGAGTGATCACTAATGATGGTGACATTAATGCCTCCATTCATCTTCCCACAGAGCATGAGACTTAACACAGAGGCCCACATCAAGTGCCTTGAGGAGGTAGTGCTGTCCTGGGTCAAGAGGCTAGCTGCTGGAAGACCCTATGTCTGGCAACAGTACTCTAAACCATACCACACAAGCAGGAGAACCCAGTCATGGCTGCCGGACAATTTCTGCAACCATATCACTCCTTATATCTGGCCACCTAACTCCCCAGACTGCAACCCCCTTGATGTGTGGGGCACAGTTCAATGAGAAACCAACAAAACTCCTTATAACACCAAAGATGAACTGAAGACAAGAATTATGGCAACATTCACCAACTTAAACAAGGAGACCGTCCAGAAAAGTTGCAGGAGGTTCTGAAGTTGTCTGGAGGCCGTGGTTGAAGCCAATTGCAATTTTATTGAATAAATTTACACTTTAGTATTTCAAGATATTTTGTGTAATTTTGGTAAATATATCTGTTAAAATGAGATGTCAGTGTTATTTTCATTTTTTGCATGATTTAGACGACAATTTATCCATCACATCCTGTATATACAGTGTGACCCGGATATAAGAGAAACCCAGATATAAGAGAGATTGTCTCTGGTCCCAAATTAGAGCCTGTGTTAATGTATATAAATTAGACCAAACCCGGATATAAGAGACTTCTTCTCTGGTCCCGGCAACTCTCTTATATCCGGGTTACACTGTACATAAAAATAGTACATATATACGTATAAAGGTAAAATACAATAGGAAAATTGTATCATTAGCCGTCATGTTTCGTTCAATGTGGACTTTTTCAAGGCAAAAAACCAAATGAATTTATTAAAAACAAAGTAACTATTAACAACAAAAAATGTCCTTAGCAACTAGAAGAATTTAGAAAATGCTATTGTATTCTTCTAGTTGCTGAGGACATTTTGTTTTGTTGTTAATAGTTATTTTGTTTTCAATAAATTCATTTGGTTTTTGCCTTTGAACATGTCCATATTAGACGAAATATGTTGGCTAATAATACAGTTTTCCTACTGTCTTTTACCTTTGTACATATTGTCTTTTTCTACAGGCTAATTCTGAGAAATTTTTCATATATATCTATATATATATATGTATGTTAATAATGTTATTATAAAGTATACATGGATAAAAATACAAGGAGGGTTAGTAACAATAATGATAAAATAATATCATCTATTTACTTATGGCCTTATATTTTTCTCCCTTAGAAAATACAGAATTATCAATGAATCTATCATTATTAAATAACAAACTCAAGTCAAAAAATACTAGCTGTACAGGTGAGAGAGAGTTCAGACATCCCTGAGTGCTCGTTGCTTATAGCCTTGTATCAGACTAAGTTAAGAACTAGCTTAAACAGATGTCTCTCCATGAAGCGAAGGTAAACAAAGCTAATTGTAAGGTTGCTGAAAGTTCAGTCATCACTGAGTGCTCTTTGCTTATAGCCTTGTGCCAGACTAAATTTTAATATCAGGACTCCTCATCATGGTGCAACAGTTAACATGTTAGTTCTAATGTAACAAGTTTGGTCCTCACTGTGTGCTGAATACTTGTAACCATGTATTAAACTTGAAAAAGCTTCATAAAGATATAAAAATCACTTAAAAAAAAAAAAAAAATTAAAATGATGCCTAGCCATTGTCAAAAGATACACATTGAGATCACAGGAATTTAGAAAGAAAGGATTTTACTTACGTAATCCAATCCGAGGTCTGTAGGGATCTCTCAATCATCTGGCAGCGATGTGTGGCACAGACCAATGGCTACAATAAAATAAAAACATTTTATATATATATATATATATATATTGATATAATGGAATATACATACACCTGTGTTCCCCCTCAATGGAATATGATTGGCTGGTGTCCGTCATAAATACAGACAGACGTGTAGGTACGACAGAGTGTAAGTCTGTGACAACGCCCATTGAACTATGTCATTGGCTATCCTATTGGTCTACACCTATTACCTGCGACTACGACGAGTACCGGTCGATTACTGCTACCATGTACTACTTGGTTACAGTAGCCAAACCCACTTAGCTTTGATCAAATATATCCCTTTCCGGGACATATCATATATATACATATATATATATATATATATATATATATATATATAGTTTATGCAAAACTAGGTAATCCATATGGGTAGAGCCAAGGAGGATGATATCCAGAGAGCTCAATGTAAATTCAGAGCAAATATATTTGAATAAAAACAGACCACTTTAAGGTTCCATGTAATAAATTATTTCACCACAGCCCTTTAACTTCCTCACTTCGTTAATTTACATATGTTTAATACGGCCCATCAAAAATGTGTCAATTTCTTTTCATTTTTCATTTCAACCTTTGGAAGTAAAGTCTGATGATCCTGAGCCCTTTAAAAGGGCTGTGGTGAAATAATTTATTACATGGAACCTTAAAGTGGTCTGTTTTTATTCAAATATATATATATATGGTGCAGTGGATAAATTATCGCCATTTTATATTTTTAATTTTATGGGTGCGTGTTTTTAGATTTTGAACAGGTCAACTGCACAGTAGAATCAGTTGGGTACTGTCTGTGAGCAAAATAGGACCATCATGCAATTCACTCTGCCAGATATTTGGAAACAGGATGATGTACTGCTTGGCATTTGCACTAGAAGCTCTAATATGAACATTTCAGAGTGTTTGGGTGTCAAATCCGAGGACAGTGCAGAGGACACGGAAAGAGTTGGATGAGTCAAATGTTGATTACAAAGATACCACAGCTCAGAAAACTCACTGTGATCATTCTGATAAGAAAAGAACACCCAAATTTGTTGGTGTGGGCCACAGACTCAAAACAGAGGCCTACATCAAGTGCCTTGAGGAAGTAGTGCTGGCCTGGGTCAAGAGAGTGGCTGCTGGAAAATCCTATGTCTAGCAACAGGACTCTGCACCATACCACACAAGCAGGAAAACCCAGTCATGGCTATCAGACAATTTCTGCGACCATATCACCCCTTACATCTGACACCTAACTCCCCAGACTGCAACCCCCTTTGATTATTATATGTTGGACACAGTTGAGTGAGAGACCAACAAAATTCCTTGTAATATCAAAGATGAACTGAAGGCAAAGATTATGGCAGCATTCACCAACTCAAACAAGGAATCTGTCCAGAAGAGTTGCAATAGATTCTGAAGTTGTCGGGAGGCTGTAGTTGAAGCCAATGGCAATTTTATTAAATAAATTTACTCTTTAGTATTTCAAGATATTTTTGTATAATTCTGGTAAATATATCTGTTAAAATGAGATGTCAGTTATTTTCGTTTTTTTTTTGGGGGGGGGGTTGCATCATTTAGGCGACAATTTATCCATCGCACCCTGTATATCTGTTAAAATGTGATGTCAGTGTTATTTTCATATTTTTTTTTTTGCATCATTTAAACGACAATTTATCCATTGTACACTGTATATATATATTGATTCATTTTCTACGACTTATCCACCCTTTGCAGGTTATTTAAAACCCCAAAATATTTTTAAATTTTAAGAATTCTGGAAGAGGTGTGGGAGATAATGTTTTAGTCATACAAGTCTTACTAATTAACCCATAGTTGGGGGCAGAAGAGGTGGATTCATCCCTTCCCAAAGGTATTTGCATGTAACTTAATGTAACAAACCCAACCAGAATACGGCTCTCTGATTAAAAATTTAACAAGTATTTATCTATTACACCATCCACACATCTAAGCTTGTATTGTATTCCCAAGCATATATATATATATATATATATATATATATATATATATATTGTCATCCACAGACAGACAGTTTCACTGAATCACAGCTCATCAGTGTGGCTAGACATCCAGTTGCCTCTAGCTGACGATCAAAACCTGGTTGAATCGGCATCAGTCAAAGATTCTACCACTAAGCCATTGGCACATGGCAGGGATGAAGGTGAATTCAAGCATATTTAGTTTTAGATAAATACATAGTGACTGAGAGAACTCAATTTTTTTTTACTGAAGAGTCTTGCATTATTAGCAGTAATAGTCACTGTTTACAAACTCACACTTCCTTCCCAGAGAGCTTAACCGAAATAAATTTTTCAGGAGCATATGAGTTGGGATCAAATACGGAGTACAGTCCAACAGAATGGTAAGATAAAGAACAAATAGGAAAAGTTTGTCAATCTAACATGTTTCACTTTTATTAAAGCTTTAAAACAGACCGAGATATGGAGAAAAAGAAGAAAGAAATTCTGGTATTATTTTGGTGTTGTCTGATTTTCATTGGTGAGTCAGGTTTCACATGCATTCAAATTGTGGCAAGACAACATGTCCTTCTAAAGTTCCAAGAAATCAATAGATTTGAACCCCAACTGCAAACATGTAAATATTGCTTTATGTATGTAAATGTATAATAATTCTAGTTTGTCAATGTTGGATTCAGATGATAATGTATATTCGTAAGTGTGTGTGTGTGTGTGTCTAGTAGATATTATGTTTGTTGTTTATTCGTATGGTGATTTGAGAACGTTTTTACATACATACCATTTGTTTTAAAGATACATACGTTAGATTCTTTAAGAATCAATTCAATCTAAGTTGGTGATGCTGTAATGTAATGTTTTGCATGTTTTTATTTGGTGATATAGTTATTAGTAATCCCTCAAAGTACTTTTGACGTAAAGAAACGTGAAAAACTATCAAATTTAATGTCTACTACTACAACTACACACACATACTTAAGAATATACATTATCATCTGATTCCCACATAAACAAACTAAAATTATCATACACTTACACACAGCAATCGTAGAAATATGGCCTGATAAAAAGCAATAATTAAATAAAATGATAATTTTATATATATATATATATATATATATATATATATATATACGGAAAAAACAAACAAAAATCCTAATATGCAATTATGCTGTTTTAATGTTAATATAATGTCAATGTCGAACGTTTCGGTCTAATAGACCATCTTCAGGACATATTCATAAAACATAATTAACATTAGACCATATTCAATTCAACATGAAAAAGATGATGGACATAAGAGCAAGACCAATCCAAACAGATAACTGAAATCTTTTATATCTAATGTTAATTATGTTTTATGAATATGTCCTGAAGATGGTCTAGTAGACTGAAACGTCCGACATTGACATTATATTAACATTAAAACAGCATAATTGCATATCAGGATTTTTGTTTGTTTTTTCCGTATATTTTTCTTCATACTGTCGGATCTATATCCATATATTTGCTTATATATATATATATATATGAAATAAATCCTAAAGAGCCAGGAACAACCTACCTAGTTTTCACCTAAATGGATCTTCAGAGTAGGTTGTTCCTGGCTCTTTAGGATTTATATCATTTATATAATAATAATAATAATATATATATATATATATATATATATATATATATATATATGTGTGTGTGTGTGTCTAACAGTATGTGTGTATATATGTCTAGTAGATATTATGTTTGGTGGTTTTTCTCATGCTGATTTGAGAACGTTTTTATGTACATACCATTTGTTTTAGATAAACATATGTTAGATTCATTAAGAATGGATTCAGTAGAGGTTGTTCATGTAATATAATCTTTTTGATGTGTGTTTACAGTTGGTAGTATTGTTAATAGCAGACCTTCATAGTACTGTCTACATAAAGAATTATGTTCTTTTTTAATTAAGGTAGCATTTGTAAAATCAAAGTTAAGGCCAGTTTTGTTCCTGTGTATTACAAGAGTTTGAATGGTTGTCTAAACTTAAATCCCTTTTATGTTCATAGCAAACAAGCTTTTAGATTTCATGATGTCTCTCCAATAT
Organism: Acanthosepion lycidas; assembly: GCA_963932145.1. NCBI lineage: Eukaryota > Metazoa > Mollusca > Cephalopoda > Sepiida > Sepiidae > Acanthosepion > Acanthosepion lycidas. Next base: position 39,043 of record CAWVQA010000872.1, read on the forward strand.
AAATGCTTTTACATTGTAAGCATTTATATATGGTTTCTCTTGTATATTTTTCCTTTCACAATTCATTTCAGTAATTCCTTTGTCTTCAGTCTTAATTATTCTGTTAACATTTCATGTTACATGGGACCTAGTAACTTGTTCCCTATATTTAACTACACACCACCACTTAATAGGTCCAGTAAACAGACATTAATATCTTGTAGAAGCTATTAATTACAAGAGTAATTAATAAGGCATTTGTTGAGAATATCATGACAGAACACGTGAGCAATGAGAAGTCTTAAGGAAAATAGGAACTACAAGGAAACTTATACTTATGATCAGAAAGAGACAACTGAAATTTAAAGGTGTATAAGAATAGTGCAAGATGTATTGGACAAACTAAGCAATTTATTAAGAAAAAAGAAAATAGCCTTAGAATCAAAGAAAATCGCTGAACTGCTACAAAATTTTTTAGTTTGGTTTGGTTTGTTTTATGGCATATCAACACCTCAATGGGTTATTTAATGCTGACAAGATTTTTACTGCTGGTATTTTTTTTTTTTTAAATGTATTGCTGGTAAAATTTTTTTCTTCAAAAATGTATTGCTGGTAATGTTTTTTTCCCAAAATGCATTGCTGGTAATATTTTTTCTTCAAAGATTTATTGCTGGTAATTGTTTTACAAAAACGTATTGCTGGTATTAAAACCTATTTTTATGCTTTCATAGCGTTTTGACACCAGTTTGGGGGTTAACTATTTGGCCATAGCTGGGACCCTGACAGGTGCTACCATCTTGGGTCAGAGTGAATCTGGGAACACCAGCAATTAAGAAGTGGTTCCACGTTCCTCAAAGCCTCCGGATCAGAGGCCTTGCTGCTGGACGTAGTTTATCGCCTTACCCAGGATGGCAAAATTTTTTTGTTTCTAATATTTATCAGTGACTCTCCCAATGTCATCAGTTCTCAACTTGGTATCTACATTGAAGAGAACCATGTATTCCTGTCTCAATGCTAAGTCTGATAGTTTCGATACAGTCAAATGGACAGTTGATCTTAACTGGGGAAAGAAACAGCCAGTTAATTTTACCATCTCCAAAGCAAAACTTCTTCCTTTTAACCATTTTGCATTTTCCATCAGTATGGCTGATGCTAACCCCCAAGAGAATAAAGCACTGCATTTTCTTGGTCTAACATCTTCATAATTATATCGAATCAATTGCTAATCCTGCTGCTGGCAAAGTGGGTTCATTGTGTCATTCTAAACAGTTTTTCTCACAATTTTTTTTCACTCATACTCAATAATTTTTTCTAAAATTTACTCTTGCAGCCCAAAGGTAATTTTTCTGCGGTCAGTGTGGCCTATCACATTTTTTTTTAATTGTGCAAGTCTGTTCTAGTTAATACAACTAAGAATTGAAACTTCTCTCACAGATTTGAGGTGTCCTGGGTATGGCGATAAACTACATCTGCATCCTGGGTATGACAATAAACTACATCCCACAGCAAGGCCTCTGATAATACGCTTAAAAAATTAATATTACCAGCTATACGTTTTTGAAAGAATAGTATTGTCGGCTATACATTTTTGAAAAATAAATATTACCATCTATACATTTTTGAAAAAATAATATTACCAGCTATACATTTTTGAGGAAAAAAATGTTAACAGAAACAGATTTTAAACAAAACAAAAATATTACCAGGAAAAAAAAAAAAAAAAAGTTGTTGGCATTAAATGACCCATTGAGGTTGACATGCCATAAAACAAAGCAAAGCAAACAGATTTGAGATTCTTAATAAAACAATGTAAAAGAAAAATGCATTTCGAAACTGGAGGCATAAAATTGGAAAATTCATCCTACCTTTCGATCATACTTATCACTGACGGGAGATATGATTCCAGCAATGACTTTAAAATTTCCTGTTCTCTGTAAAGCATCACGGGCCAATTCTGAATAATATCAGAAGCATCAGGTAAAAAAATTAAAAAAATAAAAAACAAATTTTTTTTACAGTTCACAACAGACAAATCTTCATTATTTATGTGGGAAAAATTTGGACTGCTTAGTTTACTTATCAAATCAGAATTAAAATTGACAAAAAAAAATAACCAAAATTCCTGACCACTGACAATCCCTTTCTTCCTCATTTGCAATGCATTCCTATAGTAAAATCATTAGCAATGCATTTACATTATACATATAATAGCCCTATTCTATCAGTAATGCTTTCATTCATTCCTGACCACTGACAATCCCTTTCTTCCTCATTTTCAATGCATTCCTATAGTAAATTCATTAGCAATGCATTTACATTATACATATAATAGCCCTATTCTATCAGTAATGCTTGCATTCATTCCTGACCACTGACAATCCCTTTCTTCCTCAGTTGCAATGCATTCCTATAGTAAAATCATTAGCAATGCATTTCCATTATACATATAATAGCCCTATTCTATCAGTAATGCTTTCATTCATTCCTGACCACTGACAATCCCTTTCTTCCTCATTTTCAATGCATTCCTATAGTAAATTCATTAGCAATGCATTTACATTATACATATAATAGCCCTATTCTATCAGTAATGCTTGCATTCATTCCTGACCACTGACAATCCCTTTTTCCTCATTTGCAATGCATTCTTATAGTAAAACCATATAATTGTTCTTTCAATCAGTAATGCTTGCATTTATCCTCCTTAATTTTAATCTATTTGTAGACAATCTGTCTCCAAATAGATGTTGAATTACTGCCCCCTGATAATAATCACAGGATGCGCAATATTTGAAGGTCTCTTTCTCGTTTCCCTTCAACTTTCGAAGCATGTTTCCTTTCACTCTAATTGACATGAAGCATGCAGGTTCTCCAGTGACACAGACTAAAGATTATATTGAACTGTTCATAACTTTGTTTATTTTTTAATCCTTCTGTGACATGTCTTGTTAATGCATTTATTAATTGTTGGTTGTTTGAATTCCATGTTTTGCATCCTTTTTTTTATACCTGGACTCACATGAGTCCACCAAATATTGTTTCTGAGGAAAATGTACCAGAAGGCATGAACTGATAATACTTTACACTCCTGCAACATAGATTAAATAATTGTCAACTTTGCCGCAACAGTAAGAGAAGCAAGAAAAATTGTGAGTAACCTACATTATAAGTTTGTGCGGATGGATAGCAGAGGACGGAGAAAGAGGGATGGTAAAGAGTCAAAAAGCTAAAGACGGAAAGTTGCGGAGAGTCATGATCCCCTACTTAATGAAAATACAACATGCTTTCTTATTAACATGGCAGTTCCTGAAGATTGTAAGGCATCTTTAAAGATCTTTAGAAAACTATCAAAAATAAAGGCACGTTGAAGTGGAAATCTAAAACATGTGGTATATGAATAATAATTGTGCTTCGTCTTGGGTCGATAAAAAAGGAAGAAAAAACAGAGAAAAAAATGAAAAAACCAAACTTGAAACTGCAGCTCTTTATAACCAGAAACCAACCCCAAAAGATGATCTGTTAACTGAAGTTCCTCACCTGCAGAAATAAAATAGGTTAACAGCAGGCAATGGAATAAAGATTGTCAATCTCTCGGCTAGCAACATTTTGTAAAAGTTGGGGCTCAGCATTTGATTGAAAAACGGTTCTGATAGAATCATCGAAGGGATCCCTAATAGCCCAGGGCTTAAGGATATTATGAGGTTTAAGGTTATGTGTGGGTGTATTGTAGGTGAGTGCATGTTCACATATAAACAATGAAAGATGCAACAAAGTCTCGGTTTCTTTCTATGGACTGTTTCTTCTCCTTTTTTAGATATAAAATCTGTAGGGAAACAAAATTCTCAATGTTTCTTGGGTATGTCCGTTTTCTTTTTCTGGTCTGGAAAAAATTAGGATAAGTCATGATAAGAATGGTCATAACAAGTGAGCTTCTTGTGGATCTAAGAAGGTTGCATGAATGTCTTAAATGTTTCGCTGTTAATGAAACATGCAATATCCACAAACATTAATTTCAGTATCTGTCTATATTTCTGAGATAAGGTATAATGTACACTATTTACATTATTCAGACTATTATCCTCATCTTTGTCGCCATCTTTATTACAATGTTCCGGCCCTTCAGTATCTGTCTATATTTCTGAAATGAGGTATTATGTACACTATTTACATTGTTCGGACTATTATCCTCATCTTTGTCGCCATATTTATTACAACTTACTAGCCCTTCAGTATCTGTCTATATTTCTGAGATGAGGTATTATGTACACTATTTACATTATTTGGACTATAGTCCTCATCTTTGTCGCCATATTTATTACAACGTTTCGGCCTTTCAGTATCTGTCTATATTTCTGAGATGAGGTATCGAGAATGAAAAAAATCAAATGTTTTTGTTTCATGAAAATAATTTACCAAAATAAAATTAAAAGAAACACAAGCAGAAAGAATTTCTTTTAATTTCATTTGTTAAGTGCCATTTACAAATTTTCTATGCACTGTACTGTAGTGTTGACTATCATACATGAGGCAGTGTTTACCACTTTTTAAAGATAATCTATCTGTACAAAAAGTAATATCTGCAAAATATATTTAAATTATTTTTTTTTTTAATTAATAATAAAAACAATCTTATTGAATAGTTTAAGAAGTTACTTAGCACAATAATATCAACATTTTAGAGATCATGGAGCATTATGATTGTCTTTCTTTCTCGGAAATCCTGCACATACGTAGGAAAAAAGTTAAAAACTCTAAATTTGGCACGGTCATATCTTCTAAAGTAGATTTAAAAGTAAAACCCTCACAAAATTTTGGGGTGAACTTGAGCAGGCATTGCAGATATTAGGCAAAAAATATGAAAATTGAAGAGGACGCATTTTCGATAGACTGACCGTAAGCTACATAGGTGAAAAAAAGTTGTTGATTTTGGGGTCATGTATTTGGGTGAGCAAAATAAAATTTTCTATCAAGTGTAGGCTTGAAATAGTTATTTGGATTCTACACTTCTTATTTGCCCTACATACCAAATTTCAGAAATATTCAAGGTAAGGAAGTATTTTTCTTTAATTTTTAAAAAACACTGAAATTCGGGGACGTTGCGCGGCCTTAATTTGTAGTAAAATTATACACCCCACTTAAAATTGGAAGGGTAAAAAAAAGTGTAGCAAAAAATAATTTGGCACACTTTCCTAACTCATGAAGGGGAACATTTGTGCCAAATTTCAAGTAATTCGGTGGGTGCAAATTTCAACTTTATGCCAATAATTAAGAAACACAAAAAAACGTAACATTAGGATTTTTTTTTACCATAGTTTTTTTGACTTTTTTTTTTTTGACTCACTAGCATCATGGGAGAATATATTTCTTTTTTTATTCATTATTTCATTTTCCCACAAAATACAAAAAAAATTGTTCTTACAAATACAGCTTCATAAGAAGAGCTTTAACGTAAGTAGTACTGATCTGATAAAAAAAAAAAAATACAACTTATTTTTCCTTTCTTTCTTTTTCAGAGTTACTAAAACAAACATTTTTTAAAAGTTCCTGTTAATTAAAAAAAAGGGATAGTGATATAATTATCCTTCATTAAAAAAAGAATAATTTATCTTCAAAATTTGAAATTGTGTTTTTTGGTAGCCACTTCGTTTTTCAATCATGAACATCGTTTTAAATAATTTATAATTTTTTTTTTTTTTTGTCATAGGTTTATTGAAAAAAATGTCACAGAAAAAAAAAATAGAAATGAAAAAATTATGTGCCAACGTGATACACGCTTAGGCGATCATATGACTGACAAGGCAGTAGATTGCCATTTCTTTCTGTCTATTTTACCCATAGCTGGGGGGAGAAGAATAGGTTTCATACCTATCCCAAAGCACGTACGTGAATGTAATGGATTCGAACTCGGCTCTCCGAGTGCTCAATCCGAGCCGATATCCATTTACTCCACGGTGCCTCCCGCAACAAAACGTGGTAATTTATTTCAATTGATTGTTTCAGTTTTGTTGTGATTTCCTCCTCAAAATAAATTTTTACTTTTCATTGACTTGAAATTAAACTTTTTTTATTATTCAAATAACTGATTTGTTCGGTAGTTTTTTATTTTAAATATGCGTGTTTGTTGCCTAAATTTATTATTTTCTTGGAAATTATGACATCAAACATTTTTATACAGTTTTACTTTTTTTAGTTTTAAACAACTTTTCAGGATCAAATATCAAATTATTTTTTTATCAAAATTTACTCCAGTCTTTCACTTTACTTTACAAACGATACCAAATTTTTTTTTTTTTTTTTTTTGTATAAAGAGATTGTTTTATTAAAATTTTATAATTTATTTTATTTATTATTTTTCTGACGTCTCGCTTTTTCGTCAAACTTGCGTGGGGGTAGTCAATTTTTAAAATAAATTACATTTTTGTGGCCAAACATCAATAAATATTTATGGATAGAGAGAAGATTTACCAAATTTTAATCTCGTGAGAGCACCTGTCTGATGGTTACATTTTTCACGTTTTAAACTACGTACCTGCTTGTCTTTGATGCAGCTTTATACGACAAAATAAGGGTAATTAATTGCGTAAAAGTAAATCAGAATCCTCGTCCGACTCCATCCAAAAATATAATTTGGAATCAAAATCGTTGTTTTTTTCTACGTTGTTGTCCTGTCAAAAGTTTGATGACCTCAAGAAAAAAAATATATTGTTGTCAAAAGTTTTAAATAAAAGAGAACATATCCGAAAGATGAAAATAAAAAACCTAGGAATTATATTTGTTAAATTTATTTAAATAATAAATTGTAAAAATATTTAGAATTAATTAAAAAGAAAAAGAAACATCGAGAGACAATGTCAATTTAAGAAAAAGTTTGTAGTTTTTTTTTTTTTTTTTTTTGGTAATGTTTTTACCGGTGAAAAAAAGTCGCATTTTTAACAGAAATTTAAATGAAAAGTGACATGATTTTTTATTTTGTTTATACTATGACAAATCTAGTTTCTAAGAAAAAGGGGACAAATTAAGAAACACCCACAAAACGAATATAAATTTAAATAATTATATAGGTAAATAAATAAAAAAATATTTTATTTACTTACCAAACATCCTCAAATGCATATTCGTAACAGGATTGAAAGATCCACACGACAAAAGGACGACTTTCGTTGGTGTCATTGTGTTCATTTATTTTCTGAGTTTTTAAAGATTAAAGATGCCTTAGATAAAAAGAATCTGGCTTTCTCTTGTCACGGAGGCAAAACAAATTAGAAGAAATTATTATCTAATTCGGCTTATTTTTCTTTCACTGCTTTCGCTTTGCTGAAACTCATTCCGTTATTCCGCTTCACTTATTCTCTTAATCCGGAATATAAACATTAAAAAATAAAAAAAAATTTCCTTTAAAAAAAAAAAAAAAGTAAAAGTTACATATAAAAAATTGAAAAGCTAAACTAAACACGTTCTTTAAATTTTGAAATATATAATTTTAATCTCTTTTATTTCTATTTTTAATTTCATTTTTAAATTCAAGTTATTTTCCTTTTCGATTTCTATAAAAATAAAAACATGCTATTTTTTTATTATTTGAAATAAAATTTACAGCAAACATTCGGTTAAACTAATTATTACTTTAAAACTTTGTTTTTAACAAACTCGACGAATTTAAAATCTAATAAAAAAAAAATAACATGTTTAGCTTTCTAAGGGAAATAACTAATAATTAAAAACTTTTAGGGAGCCTTCATTATTTTAAAATATCACTTAATCATTTAGTTGTAAAAAAAAAAAAAATTTTCAGAAATTTTTATTAAAAAACATAAATATTCAATAATTAATAATTAAATTACATATTAAAGTATATTTGAAAGAAATAATAGTTTATGTATCAGTGTATTATTTTAATTAATATACAAGCTATAATACATTAACAAGAAGCCCATCCCTGGTTTTACGAATGCCGGCGCGAGGTTTGTTATTAGTTTATTTTAGGTGTTTTTTTTTTTTTAATTTAATATTTTCTGTTATAAATAATAACACTGTTGTGGTAAAAGAAAAAAAAAAGCTATCGTTTAAAATTGCGGAGAAAATCATAAGGTAGAATAGAATAGAAATTATAACCAGATTGGACATATAAGGTTGTGGTTTTTGTTTCACAAGAAGAGACTTCGTTATGGATGTAGACGACGTTTCATTAAAAATAAGGATTAATGATATTCTACAACATTTGAACTTTGATGAACACAACAAGGCGTCAACGGAAACGGAGCAGTTTATATGCGACTGGCCCGACAAGATCCAACAAGTCCTCATGGACTTGAAATACACCATTGAAAGATTTGAGAACGTTGACAGGACTTTGGCTGATCTTCCTGATTTATGTCAGTTTCTGGGACGGCTTAATAATGTCAGCATTTTGGCCCTGCACCCAAATCTTTCAAATCTCGTTACTGACTGTATTCTACAACTTTACACAGAACAACCGACTACGGCTCTTGAGAAGAAAACCCAAAAATGGGTCTTGTTTCAAATCCGAAATTCTATTTCTTTACCCCAGGAACAGGAGGTATTATTCGAACTCGTAGGGAAAACCTCGAATTTGACTTATCAAAAAGCCATTTGTGTGCTGAACCGACACGTTGCAGATTTTAAAAAGAAAACTACAACTTTCTGTGGTTATTTAATCCCTTGTGAAAGTAAGTCCCCCCAAAACCTGGACGAATTATGCCGAATGTTAACCATTCTTCTTTATAACCAAGATCAGCATTTTTCCTCCTTAGTCGACGCTTTCATGGATTTACTTTCTGTTCATTCTAATTCGGAGACTGTCCGGAGTTTATTTAAAAAGATTACCTATTTGCAAGGAGATATTTACACCGAGAATGGTGCGGCTTTTAATAACACCACCCTAGGAATAAACAAGGTGTGGCTGAGCCCTAAAAGTTTGGTTAAGTTATGGACGAGCTATTTACCAAGTCTTGAACACGAGGTCCTCAGTTTGGTTACCCAGACTGTACTAAAAATACAGAATAGTTGCCCGCTTTTGACGATAAAATCATTCTTGGAATGTCGTCGTCTACCCCAATCTTGTGCTTTCAATTATCAATTATTCTACACAACCACTGATATATTCCATTCACTTGTCCAGCCTGATTTCAACCCTCAGACAGGAGGGCGCCAATCTGTTTTGATTATAATTTCTCTATTTTACGATACTATTCATGAAAACCTGGTGAAAAATTCACAAACAGAGGAATCGTTTTTACTTTCTTCTCTCTATCCACCACGTCTTTCAAATTTTATAAAACACATTCAAACTATTTCTCCTTCCCAAGGAGTTTCCTCTCCTCTTTGTATAAAAAATATCAGTTCCTGTGTTAAAGCCTTTTACGAAGAAATGCGTAACGATCGACATTCCTTAGCAAAAATCTGGTTATATTGTCAGCATTTTGCTTTAAAACTTATCCCGTATTTCTATCAGCAATTATTTATACTACCCGACAAGGACGTTTCCGATTGCCTTTTTCTTCTACTTTGGTTCTGTCAGCCTCTGTCTGCCAATAACCAGCAAATTCTATCAATTCTGGTCAAGTTTCTTTCAAGGCTAAAGATTTTATTTAAAACCAGTAACGGAAACGTCAAAGAACTTTTACCGGACGTTGCTAGCCGAGAAACTGACAACGTCTTAAAACCTTTATTTCATTGCCTGCTGTTAACCTGTTTTATTTCCGCAGACGAGGAACTTGAGTTGACAGATCTACTCTTGGAGTTGGTTTCTGGTTGCAAAGAGCTGCAGTTTCAAGTTCGTTTTTTCATTTCGTCTCAGTTTTTCCTTCCTTTATATCAACCCAAGACGAAGCGCAATTATCTTAGAGTTATCTCCCTTTGTCGATCAAAGCTTCTTCATGGTAACGTATTTGTTGATTGTCAGCAAGCCTGTACGGATATCATTAATGCATATTCGTAATAAAGGATAAAATAAAATAAAAAGTTTAAACAGTTATATGTATGCTTATATATTTATTTATCTGTCTAATTATCAATCAATCAGCATACAGTACCTTTGGAAAGTGCCCGAAAACAAGTCTTGTATTTAAAATGAAATTGTGTACTGTAGGTGAACAAAAATAAAATCAAACAAATGAAATGATGTGCCCGTAACTAGCTAGCCACCCTTACAGATCTATGGGCACGGAAATTATTAGGTTGGTGCAAAAATAATGTTGTTTTCTCACATAGTAACATGTGAGAAAACGACATTATTTTTGCACCAACCTAATAGTAGTCTTTTTTTGTAGATTTCTGTGAAGATGTTCATGGCTGAGCTGTTAAGCACACCAAGCTTATAGGTACTACCACTGACTTGCTAAAAAAATTAGCATACCATGATGAAAAAATGTCCCAAACTTAATAAAAATTAAAGTTTTATAGTTAAAATCTTTGTGATTAAAAAAGTAAAGACCAAAGGTTGTTTTTTTTGTTTTTTTTTTGTAATTTTGGTTAAAAATACCTTTTTTCTTTTTGTCACTGCTGGCAAAAGATTAGGATTGGAAATTTTAGCATCTTTTTTTTTTTTTTTTCCAGTGAAAAACACATTTATTCAGTAATTGTTGCAAAAAATCAAATAATTGTTGGATTTTAATGAAACTATCATGACTTATTCACAACTGAATAAAATTATTTTAGAAATGTATTTTTTTTTTTTTTTTTTTTTTTTAACATCTATTACCTCCACACACACTTATTTAATTTCATAAAATTTCAAGAAATTATATTTTGCTTAATGTTTAGTTAAAAGCAGAACTCCTCGGAGAATTTAAATTAAATACCTCCACTAATTTTTGATACCCAAGGTGTAAAATGAATTTTTAAAAATGAGAAAGCATTTTTAAAGCTTTCTTTTTAATTGAAACCTAAAGGATTAAAGTTGCTATTTCCAGTAAGCAAAATACTCTGTAGTGTATTTCAAATATTGATTGGAATCTCAACTTTTTAGTTGATTTCATATAATCATTGAAAATCGTCAATTTTTACACATTTGTAAACAAAAGTTAATTCTTGGAGTTAAAAATCTTCCAAAAATAAAATATACTTTTCTAAACTTTTATTTGAGGAATATTAACTGATTTAAAGTATAATTTATCTGATTTGAAACAAATATTATTTACTTTAAGTTGAAAACAACAGAAATGGATTTTTCAAACAAACAGTAGCAGTGATTATGCATTTGTCACTCGTCAATCACATAAGTGCTGATAAAATGTGTCGACACCTTTTATTGTTCTAATGAGACTTTATCCATTAAAACATAATTTAAGAAAATGATCGGTGGGTGCCTTTTTTATATCATTTTTAAGTACTCAGTAATCTTAATGTTGAAAAATATTCTCTGTAATCTAATTTAAGGAATAAATTTAGATTTACTATAATCACTCTTATTTTTTGGTAAGGTCATGTATGGTCAACAATACTTTTAAACAGGCACATTATGTAATATTTTATATACATAAAAAAATATATATATATATTTTAAGTCTTGGAGCAAAACAACTTTTATTAAGCTGTTCAATTTTTGATTTGTAAATGTAGTTTTAACTTAACAATATCTCCTAACCAGATGAAAGTAGTGCAGAATTTTAAACAATTTAAATTATTATAATTAAAATTTTTAAAAAATGAAAACAATTCTAAACATTATTCATCAAAAAAAATTTTAATTAAGACAATAGTGTCCTTAATAAATCTTATTAATAAAAGCAATTAAAAACTGTCATAGTCGTATTGAATTTTTTATTTTATGATTCAGAGCAGATTTTCAGGAAATGAATAAGTTTGAAAAAAAAATTGATTTACATTCTTCAAGGAGTCTTGCTTGTAACTAACAAAAAAAAATTGAAAATTTAATTTCTTGAAATTTTATGAAATTATTTAAGTGGAGGATAACATGTAAAATATATATATATATATATATATATAATCAAATATGTGGTGCAGTTCAATTTATATTCCATGAATCATTCATACAAAAAGTAGATTAGTAAAGTTAATGATATAAATTGCGAAAAACATCTTCACAAACAAATTTATTAAAGTTACATTAACCTACGAACCACTCGATAAATGTTATGATCCTTGTTTTTAATAACTTCAAGTTGTATAAGGTCTTTTTTTTTATTCTGCTAGTACTTTCAGCTGTACATTCAGCCATCCTCAGGCATGGAAAATTTTTTTTTTGCGAAGATGTTTTCGGCATTTATATCATTAACTTTACTAATCTACTTTTTGTATAAATGATTCATGTAAAATATATATATATTTTACCAAGATTTTCAAAAAAAAAAAAAAAAAATTTCAAAAATAATTTCATTCATTTGTGAATAAATCCTGAAAGTTTCATTAAAATCTGACAATTATTTGGAAGATTTTCCAATTCAATGTATTTTTCACCTGAAAAGGCACTAAAACACTAATTGTAAATATTACATCAACTGCTGACGTAAAAAAAACAAAAAAAATCGGACACATGGCACAGTGGATAAAGGTGTTGGTTAGATAAAGAGTGTGAGTTCAATACTCGGTTAAGGCAGGGAGAACTTTCAGAGGGAAATTAACAGGAGATAACTGATAACTAACATCATTAAAACATGGCACGTGGAACTAGAACAGTCTGCCCAATGAGCAAAATAAAGGGTTCAGTTCAACATTCCAACCAGAAGGCCGGGGCATACAATGGCTGAAATGTTGTAATAAATATGGTGACAAAGATGAGGACAATAGTCCAAATAATGTAAATAGTGTACATAATACCTCATCTCAGAAATAAAGACAGATAATATCAAAAACATGTTTTTTTTTTTTTTTTAAGTGTTTAAATCAGTCAAGGCTTATGGACATATTTGAAACACCGGTTCCCATATGATCACCAAAACTTAAGGAATGTCAAGCATAAACAGTACCTAGATGGATGATCGTTTGGGAATAACCAGGTATTGTAAGCTTGGATGTGCATGTGGTGTCATGGATAATCATTCGAAATTGTTAATCAGAAAGCCGAGTTCTAATTCCTGTTGAGTTCATTATATTTATTTTGCACAAATACTCTTGGGAAAGGTATGAATCTACCTCTTCTCCTCCCAGCTATGGGTTAATTAGTAAAACTTGTATCACTAAATCATTTTTATCTCCAAAAAATTCTTACAATCTAAAAATATTTTCTGACTTTAAATAACCTGCAAAGGGTTGATAAGCCATAAAAAATAAATCAGTCAAAATAGGAATCCTGAATATCTATACATTTCTGCCATCGAATTACAAGGTTATTTATACATTTTATAAAAAAAAAAAATATAGGTTATCTCCCTTTGGTAGATAACTCCTGCTGATAAAAGGTCAGATTCATTCATCTAATAATAATGGGTTTGACCCAAAATTAGGTACAAAATAGATTTCAGGCTCCAAGTTAGAGGCTAAGGCAACCAGCGTTACTCAACTGGGGTTCCACAGAAACCCTAAGGTTCTGCAAAGGGTTCCACAAGAACAGGTGAGATAAGCTAATGCATGACTTTTATTTAATTTCATATACGTAATATTACTAAACACACACAACATATATTCTTGGTTATTGTAATATTCTAATATAGACATCATCCTATCTAACATATTATGATATTAAAAAATCTAACAGTCAATGGGAAAATATTTAGTGATGTCTGTATGGCGCCAGTGTGAAACTACCTTGACTTTTCAGTGCCCATTCAGTGAACGGGACCTGTACTTAAATTTACTTATTTGAGAAGAGGAAGAACTTTCTGAGCTGAAGTGTGATTGCACACTCAAGATAAGATTTTCAGACCTGTTTCTGGACAAGTTCTTGATTTCTGTAAAAGAAGAGTTTTCTACTATTCATAGGAAAGCAATTCATATATTTTTGCAGTTTTCAACGACTTACATATTTGAAAAAGTCTTTTCTTATTTAACAAGTATCAAGAGCAAAGACATATCGTCTCTTCTCAATTGAGAATAAAATACGTGTGTTTACCTAAAGTTCGGCCTTGAATTAAGTATTTGTGTAGGAAAAGACAAGCACAGGCTTCACATTAGATAAGCATGTTTCACTTTATCAAATGGCACTGAAAATAACATTTTCTTAACCCATTTATTGGTTCACAGGATATTTTACCTTGATTTACCTTATGTCTTTTCAATATTTGTGTAGCAAAAGACATACACAGGCTTCACATTAGATAAGCATGATTCACTTTATCAAGTGGCTCTGAAAACATTTTCTTACCACATTTATATATATATATATATATAGCATATATATATATGTTTATATATATATGCATATATGTTTATATATATATATGCATATATATATATATATGCTATATATATATATATATGCTATATATATATATGCTATATATATATGCTATATATATATATGCTATATATATATATATATGCTATATATATATGCTATATATATATATGCTATATATATATATATATATGCTATATATGTATATGCTATATATATATGCTATATATATATATATATGCTATATATATATATATATATGCTATATATATATATATGCTATATATATATATATATATGTTTATATATATATGTATATATATATGCTATATATATATATATGCTATATATATATATATATATATGCTATATATATATATATATATATATGCTATATATATATATATATATGCTATATATCTATATATATATGCTATATATATATATATATGCTATATATATATATATATATATATAGATATATATATGCTATATATATATATATAGATATATATATGCTATATATATATATAGATATAGATATATGCTATATATATAGATATAGATATATATGTGCTATATATATATATATATGCTATATATATATATATGCTATATATATATATGCTATACATATATATATGCTATATATATATATGCTATATATATATATGCTATACATATATATATGCTATATATATATATGCTATATATATATATGCTATACATATATATATGCTATATATATATGCTATATATATATATGCTATATATATATATGCTATATATATATGCTATATATATATATATGCTATATATATATATGCTATATATATATATATATATGCTATATATATATATGCTATATATATATATGCTATATATATATGCTATATATATATATATAAGCTATATATATATATGCTATATATATATATGCTATATATATATATATGCTATATATATATATATGCTATATATATATATACTATATATATATATGCTATATATATATATATATATATATATATATATATGCTATATATATATATATATATAGCATATATATATATATGCTATATATATATATATATGCTATATATATATATATGCTATATATATATATATGCTATATATATATATATATGCTATATATATATATATGCTATATATATATATATATATATGCTATATATGTATATATATATGCTATATATATATATATATATGCTATATATATATATATATATATGCTATATATATATATATATATATATGCTATATATATATATATATATATATATGCTATATATATATATATATATGCTATATATATATATATGCTATATATATATATATATATATGCTATATATATATATATGCTATATATATATATATATGCTATATATATATATATATATGCTATATATATATATATATATATGCTATATATATATATATGCTATATATATATATATATGCTATATATATATATATATATGCTATATATATATATATATATATGCTATATATATATATATATGCTATATATATATATATATGCTATATATATATATATATGCTATATATATATATATAGATATATATATATGCTATATATATATATATAGATATATATATGCTATATATATATATATAGATATATATATGCTATATATATATAGATATATATATGCTATATATATATATATAGATATATATATGCTATATATATATATATAGATATATATATGCTATATATATATAGAGAGAGATATGCTATATATATGCTATATATATATATGTGCTATATATATATATGCTATATATATATATGCTATATATATATATATGCTATATATATGCTATATATATATATGCTATATATATATATATGCTATATATATATGCTATATATATGCTATATATATATATATGCTATATATATATATGCTATATATATATATATGCTATATATATATATGCTATATATATATATATGCTATATATATATGCTATATATATATATATGCTATATATATATATGCTATATATATATATATATATATATGCTATATATATATATGCTATATATATATATATGCTATATATATATATGCTATATATATATATATATACTATATATATATATGCTATATATATATATATATATATATATATATATGCTATATATATATATATATAGCATATATATATATATATATATATATGCTATATATATATAGCATATATATATATAGCATATATATATATATATATATATATTTATGCTATATATATATATATGCTATATATATAGATATATATATATGCTATATATATATATATGCTATATATATATATATATATGCTATATATATATATATATGCTATATATATATATATATGCTATATATATATATATGCTATATATATATATATATGCTATATATATATATATGCTATATATATATATATATGCTATATATATATATATATATATATGCTATATATATATATATATGCTATATATATATATATGCTATATATATATATATATATGCTATATATATATATATATATATGCTATATATATATATATATGCTATATATATATATATATGCTATATATATATATATATGCTATATATATATGCTATATATATATATATAGATATATATATGCTATATATATATATATAGATATATATATGCTATATATATAGATATATATATATGCTATATATATGCTATATATATATATAGATATATATATGCTATATATATATATATAGATATATATATGCTATATATATATAGAGAGAGAGATATGCTATATATATGCTATATATATATATGTGCTATATATATATATGCTATATATATATATGCTATATATATATATATGCTATATATATATATGCTATATATATATATGCTATATATATATATATGCTATATATATATGCTATATATATATATATGCTATATATATATGCTATATATATGCTATATATATATATATGCTATATATATATGCTATATATATATATGCTATAAATATATATATATATGCTATATATATATAATATGCTATATATATATATATATATATATGCTATATATATATATGCTATATATATATATATATATATATATATATGCTATATATATATATGCTATATATATATATATCTATATATATATGCTATATATATATATATGCTATATATATATATATATAGCATATATATATATATAGCATATATATATATATATGTTATATATATATATGTTATATATATATAAATATATGCTATATATATATATATATATGTTATATATATTTAGATATATGCTATATATATATATATATATATGCTATATATATATATATATATGTTATATATATATATATATATGTTATATATATATATATATATGTTATATATATATAGATATATGGTATATATATATATATATATATGCTATATATATATATATATGTTATATATATAGATATATGCTATATATATATTTATGCTATATATATATATATGCTATATATATATATTTATGCTATATATATATATATGCTATATATATATATATATTTATGCTATATATATATATGCTATATATATATATATATATATATGCTATATATATATATATAGATATATGCTATATATATATATATATATTTATGCTATATATATATATATGCTATATATATATATTTATGCTATATATATATATATGCTATATATATATATTTATGCTATATATATATATATGCTATATATATATATATATTTATGCTATATATATATATGCTATATATATATATATATATATGCTATATATATATATATATATTTATGCTATATATATATATATATGCTATATATATATATATATTTATGCTATATATATATATATATATGCTATATATATATATATATATTTATGATATATATATATATATGCTATATATATATATATATATTTATGCTATATATATATATATATGCTATATATATATATATATATTTATGCTATATATATATATATATGCTATATATATATATATATATTTATGATATATATATATATATGCTATATATATATATATATATTTATGCTATATATATATATATGCTATATATATATATATATATATATTTATGCTATATATATATATATGCTATATATATATATATATATTTATGCTATATATATATATATATATGCTATATATATATATATATAATATATATATATAGATATATGCTATATATATAGATATATATATATGCTATATATATATATATGCTATATATATATATATATGCTATATATATGCTATATATATATGCTATATATATATATATATATATATGCTATATATATATATATATGCTATAAATATATATATATATGCTATATATATGATATATATATATATGATATATATATATATATATGCTATATATATATACGCTATATATATATAATTGCTATATATATGCTATATATATATATATGCTATATATATATATATATGCTATATATATATATATGCTATATATATATATATATGCTATATATATATATATGCTATATATATATGCTATATATATATATATATGCTATATATATATATATATGCTATATATATGCTATATATGCTATATGCTATATATATATATGCTATATATATATATATATATGCTATATATATATATATATGCTATATATATATATATGCTATATATATATATATATGCTATATATATATATATATGCTATATATATATATATATGCTATATATATATATATACATGTTATATTATATATAAGTTATATATATATAGAGATATATATTATATATATATATAGGTATATGTTATATATATATATAAATATATGTTATATATATATATAGATATATGCTATATATATAGATATATGCTATATATATGCTATATATATATATATGCTATATATATATATATGCTATATATATATATATGCTATATATATATATGCTATATATATATATATATATGCTATATATATATATATTGCTATATATATATATATGCTATATATATATATATATGCTATATATATGCTATATATATATATACTATATATATATATATATGCTATATATATATATATCCTATATATATGCTATATATATATATATGCTATATATATATATATATGCTATATATATGCTATATATATATATGTTATGTATATATATATGCTATATATATGCTATATATATATATATGCTATATATATATATATATGATATATATATGCTATATATATATATATGCTATATATATGCTATATATATATATATATATGATATATATATGCTATATATATGCTATATATATATATATATAGCATATATATATATATATGCTATATATATATATATATATGCTATATATATATATATATGCTATATATATGCTATATATATATATATATGCTATATATATATATATGCTATATATATATATATGCTATATATATATATATATGCTATATATATATATGCTATATATATATATATATGCTATATATATATATATGCTATATATATATATATATATGCTATATATATATATATATGCTATATATATATATGCTATATATGTATATATATGCTATATATATATATATATGCTATATATATATATATATGCTATATATATATGCTATATATATATGCTATATATATATATATATGCTATATATATATATATATATATATATGCTATATATATATATATATATATGCTGTGTATATATATGCTATATATATATATATATGCTGTATATATATATGCTATATATATATATATATATATGCTATATATATATATATATGCTATATATATATATATGCTATATATATATATATGCTATATATATATATATATGCTATATATATATATATATAGATATATGCTATATATATATAAATATATATATGCTATATATATATATATATAGATATATGCTATATATATATAAATATATATATGCTATATATATATATATATAGATATATGCTATATATATATAAATATATATATGCTATATATATATATATATAGATATATGCTATATATATATAAATAGATATATGCTATATATATATATATATAGATATATGCTATATATATATATATGCTATATATATATATATATGCTATATATATATATATATATGCTATATATATATATGCTATATATATATATGCTATATATATATATGCTATATATATATATATATATATGCTATATATATATATATGCTATATATATATATATATGCTATATATATATATATATATATGCTATATATATATATATGCTATATATATATATATATGCTATATATATATATATGCTATATATATATATATATATATGCTATATATATATATGCTATATATATATGTGCTATATATATATATATATGCTATATATATATATATGCTATATATATATATATGCTATATATATATATATATGCTATATATATATATATATGCTATATATATATATGCTATATATATATATATATGCTATATATATATATATGCTATATATATATATGCTATATATATATATATGCTATATATATATATATATAGATATATGCTATATATATATAAATATATATATGCTATATATATATATATATAGATATATGCTATATATATATAAATATATATATGCTATATATATATATATATAGATATATGCTATATATATATAAATAGATATATGCTATATATATATATATATAGATATATGCTATATATATATATATGCTATATATATATATATATGCTATATATATATATATATATGCTATATATATATATGCTATATATATATATGCTATATATATATATGCTATATATATATATATATATATGCTATATATATATATATGCTATATATATATATATATGCTATATATATATATATGCTATATATATATATATATATGCTATATATATATATGCTATATATATATGTGCTATATATATATATATATATGCTATATATATATATATGCTATATATATATATATGCTATATATATATATATATGCTATATATATATATATATATGCTATATATATATATGCTATATATATATATATATGCTATATATATATATATATATGCTATATATATATATATGCTATATATATATATATATGCTATATATATATATATATATATATGTGTATATATATACATGCTATATATATATATAGATATATATATGCTATATATATATAGATATATATATGCTATATATATATATAGATATAGATATGCTATATATATATATATAGATATATATATGCTATATATATATATAGATATATATATGCTATATATATATATATAGATATATATATGCTATATATACATATATAGATATATATATGCTATATATATATATATATAGATATATATATGCTATATATATATATATATATAGATATATATATGCTATATATATATATAGATATATATATGCTATATATATATATAGATATATATATGCTATATATATATATAGATATATATATGCTATATATATATATATATAGATATATATATGCTATATATATATATATAGATATATATATGCTATATATATATATATATAGATATATATATGCTATATATATATATATAGATATATATATATATACTATATATATGTAGATATATATATATGCTATATATATATATAGGTATATATATGCTATATATATATATATAGATATATATATGCTATATATATATATAGATATATATATGCTATATATATATATATAGATATATGCTATATATATATATGTGCTATATATATATATGCCTATATATATATGCTATATATATATATATACTATATATATATATGCTATATATATATATATATATGCTATATATATATGCTATATATATATATATATATACTTTATATATATATATATGCTATATATGCTATATATATATATATGCTATGTATATATATATATATATATGCTATATATATATATATATGCTATGTATATATATATATATATATGCTATATATATATATATATGCTATATATATATATATATATGCTATATATATATGCTATATATATATATATGCTATATATATATGCTATATATATATATATGCTATATATATATATATATGCTATATATATATATATGCTATATATATATATATATGCTATATATATATATATAGATATATACATGCTATATATATATATAGGTATATATATGCTATATATATATATATATATATATATGCTATATATATATGCTATATATATATATGCTATATATATATTCTATATATATGCTATATATATATGCTATATATATATATATGCTATATATATATATATATGCTATATATATATATGCTATATATATATATATATATGCTATATATATATATATATGCTATATATATATATGCTATATATATATATATGCTATATATATATATGCTATATATATATATATATATATGCTATATATATATATATACTATATATATATATGCTATATATATATATATATGCTATATATATATATAGCATATATATATAGCATATATATATATATATATGTTATATATATATATATATATTATATATATAGAAATATATGTTATATATATATATGTTATATATATATATATATATGTTATATATATAGAAATATATGTTATATATATATATATGTTATATATATATAAATATATGCTATATATATATATATATATATATGCTATATATATATACATGCTATATATATATATAGATATATATATGCTATATATATATATATATAGATATATATATGCTATATATATATATATAGATATATATATGCTATATATATATATAGATATATATATATGCTATATATATATATATAGATATATGCTATATATATATATGTGCTATATATATATATGCTATATATATGCTATATATATATATATGCTATATATATATATGCTATATATATATATATATGCTATATATATATGCTATATATATATATAGACTTTATATATATATATATGCTATATATGCTATATATATATATATGCTATGTATATATATATATATGCTATATATATATATATATGCTATATATATATATGCTATATATATATGCTATATATATATATATGCTATATATATATATATATATATGCTATATATATATATATGCTATATATATATATATGCTATATATATATATATATATATATATATGCTATATATATATATAGATATATATATGCTATATATATATATAGGTATATATATGCTATATATATATGCTTATATATATATATGCTATATATATATTCTATATATATGCTATATATATATGCTATATATATATAT